>JBCJKH010036305.1:18290-28309 GCA_039877255.1 Loriculus beryllinus
AACCTACATGTGTGGTACTCTTTTACCAGCAAAAGGGAAATGCAGTAAAGGATAGAGCTGACTAGGTGACTCATTCCTGTTAGCAGTGCAGTTATTGGCAAGCTCTAAGAACTGCAAATTTAGATAATGCATCATTTCAAAGAGTTGAATTGCATCAAAATATGTGTGTAGGTGCACTCCTAGGTTGGAACATGCAATTAAAATCTGCAAACAGATTAATCTTTATTGCTATAGGAAAACATCAAGAAGCCCTACAACCTTGTGTCACAGAGCAGTGTTAAACCTGTGTCAAGTCCCAAAGTCCCTCTAATTTTCTGACTGCAGGGAAACTTTCATTTTTCTGCTGCAAGATCTTTAGGAAGCTGCTTGTCAGCAGCTGTAAGTAGGTTAGCTGAACCTGCTGTACTTGTGTCTGTATCATTTTCTTTGCAGATAGCTGAGAGTCTTTTTGGGACTTTCTAGTAGCTGTCACAGTGGCAATGTTGTTGCAGCTTTCTGGGAAGTATGCAAGCGTATGTACCCATACTCCTATCATTATATATAACCAAGGATTGATGTAAATTGAAGGAGGAAAGATTTAGGTTATGAGATTTTTGTGTTGTTTCATTTTTAAGAACCTATTATTACAGGAAATTTATGAGTCCATTTATCCAATAGCTTATAGTATTAACCAGGTAGCTTAATATCACTAGGGATTTAGATGGCTGGAACCTTAGTATTCCAAGAGCTTCTTATGCAAGGAGATCTCACGCTTATGTTTTCTCTTCTAGTTCTAAAGTACTATCTAACTTCAGAATGTTTTTCATGCAGTAAATCAAATGAAAGAAGTTAAATACATTTAACATTGCAGGGTTTTGTTTCAAAGATATTATCTTTAAAAATCACTGAATTAAGGAAATCCTGATACACAAAGAACAAGGGTACAGGCCAAAGAATGGCAACGAATAGAATAAGAACATTTCTCTCTGTCTTTTGTTTAATAATTAATAAAGTAATATAGTTCAAGTATATAAAATTAACTCTAGGCAACTTAGTTTGCAGTATAATTCCTATTTTTCATATTGTTTTGTATGAGGTGCGCTGAAATGCTTTGTGTGAGAAGTTGGAGCAGATAACCTCCTGAGGTCCCCCAAAAGGAGTTGTCCTGTGATCCTGCGACACATGCAGGTTGGTAGCCTGCTGATGGAGCATGAGCACTGCTGCCTTAGTGCTCAGCAAGAGCTTTTGCTGTTGATTGTGTAAGATGAAAATGGGCAATGGGCCCATTGGTTCTGGGCAGCTGATATTAGAAGTGACATTCAAGTTAAACTCGAAGCCTTGCTGCTAATGTTAAAAGCAAACAAAAGGAAATGGTGCAGCCATGTGAATTGACTTAAAAATACACCTTTTTTGTTTCTCTTCAGTTTAAGCAGCCATTCAAAAGCATTATTGAAAAGTGTGTGACCTCACTGTATTTTAAACCATAAAAACTGGGGGAGAAAATGATTCTATGATGGAGGTTAGTGTTAGTTAGTGCTGCACCTTGTGGTGGGCACATGGGGTTCTTGTCAAATGTTAAAGCTTTCGCTGTTTTTGTTTTTCTTTTTTGAAGACCAATTGTAACCAAGAAATTTATTCCTTTGAGTTTTATCTTTCCTTTGCAACTTTCCCCTTTTCCCATGGAAATCAGTGATTTCATTGGAATTTCAGGAAACTGCAGCACCAATTGGCATTGGTGTTACCCAGTGGAGAATGCAGGAAAGAAAGACTTTGATATGAATTCCCGAGCTTTTGTGTAGATCAAATGGCATGGGAAACTGGGTCTGTCACTTATGGATTGGCGTTTTACCCGCCTCATTCTAAGCTCCCCTGTGGTATGGCCTGGGATGTGTTGAAGGGTCTAATGCTCTGAAATTACTTCTCTTCATTTTCGACCTGCATCTGCATAGCTTGCATGTTCAGTAAGTTACAAAACTTAGTTTTTAAGGCATAATTTTTTTTCTTACATTCTGTTGATACACATAGTTAAATAGTGCACATGGCCCTTAAGTAAGTATAGAAGTCCTTAAAGTACATCCAAAACATAACATTTTGGTTCAGTTTTGTTGGCTCACACTTCATGGAGTCATTAAGGCTAAGGAAGAACTTGAAAAAAAAAAAATTTTCTTTCTCATTTGTTAAGGTTTTACAGGTGCCTTGATGTGACAGAACATGCAAAGTGTTGGTGGTTTCCTAAGAATGGAACTGCTTCAAGTTTCCTTGGTTTCATAAGTGAGTTTATGTTCAGAGTGCTTTAAATAACTTCAAATCTGGATGAAGGCTTCTCACCACTGGTGGAAACTTCTGACTGTTACACAAAAAGCCCTTTACTTACATTATTTCTTAGAAGGTTACTATATAAACCATAATTTCCTTAATGGAAAATTACAAAGGAACTCAAAAGAAAAGAAGAAAAAAACTTCAAACCCAACCTTTTAGCATGATAACAGTAGAAACACAGGCTTTTCTGAAGGTGTTTGAAGAACATAAAGATATTGCCTAGCACAGGTTTTATATGGTCCTTTTCTGAAGTTTTCGTAACTGGGAGTGAAGTGTAGAAAAGTACATGGTATGGTTAAGCTTTTAATTGTGGGATAAATATTTTTCCATATATTCCCAGTTTTGAGAATTTTTACTTAAAGCCAAGTACAGTATTGAGACATTTTCATCTAGAAAGCAAAACAAAGTACCTTGAACTACAATTATGTGCTTATGTATAGTATTTGAAATAGACTTAAATCTAGCAGACCATTTACTTTGGTATTGAGATTTCTGATGAATGGACTTGTTAAAGGCTAATTCCTGTATTGGTTGATAAATATCTTATTGTTTTCTTCTGAAGAGATTTATATATTTTTTCTGAATATTGATTTTAAAGGTTTGTGGAAAACAAACCTAGACAATGATCACTGGCTTCATCTCATTTCAAGGTCATCAAATGTATCTTGTAAGAAGAAGACTCTTGAGCTTTTGGAGCAGTTTTTGAAATCACTGGGCAGTGTTGCTTCATATTATTTACTAACTTCTTAGTAGGGAAAAATAAATAGTTTTTTTCTTTTTTTTCTCCAAAATTAAGAGGATAGAATTAATTTTATTTCAGTTACAAAATAGGTTTAAGATAGGCAGACATTATTTAATTTTTTTACCATTTCCTTTTATTTCCCAAGAAATTGAAAGAGAGAAGAGGACAATAATTCATACTTGAAATTAGAACTGGTAAATATATGGTGGTGTTTTCTCTCAGCATTACTCCTGTTTTAATTAAGATTTGGTCAGATTTTTTTGTTCTACTATTTTGTTGATGGAGTTCATCTTGAAACCTAATAAGAATTGCTACCAAAATTAAGCAGTAGGAATATAGACTTTAATTCAGCTTTAGAAAAGCAATTTTGTTTCCTTTTTGGCAATTTACTCCTCTTTCACTGCATCCTTCTGATGCAACTTCCCTCTCCTACAGGCTAAAATGGCACCATACAGCAAGAGCACGTTGTGAAGAATTTTTGAGTGACTGCAGGCCTGAAATGTGGCTGATATGTTTATAGAAATAGGAAGTTCCCATAGAAATCATATCTCAAGAAGTGCTTGAAAATTTTCTAAGTTACTTTTTCATGTACTTTCCATATACAGGATTTGTCAGCTCACAGCAGGCAGGTTGTATTCATATCAGGGCACCGAAAAAATACAAAATTTGTTGTGTACAAAAGTGAGATATCTTTTTGCTTTTCCAAATGCAGTGTGCACAGTTGAATTTTAATAAACACATGCATCTCAGATTTTTATGGCATAAAATGAACAGCTGTTAATAGGTAGCAAGAAAGTATACGATGAATTGTTACTTTTATCTAAAATATGATTAAGCTTTACAGCATTGTCTTTCCAGTACTCTATACTGCCATAAAATCTTATAAGTAGTAACAGTGCAGTCAATGAGCTAGACAACATACCTACTGCAGGTATTATGGTACTCTTTTCCGTATGGCAGAAATGGCAAGACTTCTATCTTACTCACTGGAACTTAACAATGAATCATGGCTGCACTTTACTGGAAAACTGGTAGGAGGACAAATATTCAGAGAATATAGAGGTAACAACACTTTAAAGCAAAACCAACCAACCAACCATTAAAATCTTATGCAGGATAAAATTCAACATCAGATAATAGTTATGATTTTTGTCAGAAATAGATGCTGAACATTGCATTGTATGAAAAATGAGTTTAGTGCCTGTTGTAGAGGGATCCTACTGATGATATGGTAAGCTTTTATAACATGTACTAGTCTGAGAGAAAACAAACCCGTTTTAAAAAGGTTTTCAGATAATTCAGAAAGAAATGCTAATAATCCATTTAATAGATGAGAGAGACGAATATGTTTCATATACTTGTTTTGGTTTGGGCTTTTTTGATCCTGAAATACTGAGTAAACCTAAGAAAGCCTAAGTTCAAAAGCCCCATTAAAACAGAAATAAACCGTCTTGCACACATCAGTTTTTAGAGACGCTTTCAGTGCACACCAGCATAAAGCTGAAGCGTCGTATAAAACAGAAAGCCTTTTACAGTCTTCCAAGGAAAAAAAGCCTTTCGCAGTCATCCAAGTCCCAAACATTATTTGCTGGTTTGGGTACTTTCTGGCTTTTGCAATACAAGATTCTGAAGGGGATAGTAATTCCTTCAGGACTTTGAATCTCTAATGGGGTCAGTGTGCTTTAAATGAAAAGTCCTGGCAGTCTAAAAGGAAATATAATGGAGACTTTTGTTTTCTATGAAATGGGGGCACATCTTTAATACTAATGGAAATGTAGCGGAGGGAGAGGAAGAGAGGGAAATGGAAGATGTGACCTGTATCAGATATTTAAAAAAAACAAAAAAACAAAAAACCACAAAACCAACCAATACCATCAACCAAAAAAAAAAAAAAAAAAAAAAAACCATAACAAAACAAGCAACAGATGTCAAAGTGCATTTATTAGACAGCAGTGATAAGTTTAAAACTGATTGTAGATAGGAGACCAGAAAAGGAGCATCCCAGGATAGGAAGGGTGCCTCAGGAAATTACAAGACCTTCACCTTGTCCCTTTACCAAGGCACACAAAGGTTGTTAACACTTGGAGCAAACCAGCATTGCCACACATGATTTGTTCATCTCTTATTCCAGTGTGCTCTCTGTACTTTTGTTACCTTGTACTGTAAGATTTTTAGATCTGAGACCGTAGTAGACAATGATAGCAACCTGGGGAGACACCACTCAAAGCTGAGGGGCTGTTTACCTAGCTGAAGGCAAAACCAGGGGCCATAGGTACTTGCTGGGTACTCCCATCTTTGGCCACATGAAGTGGAAGAGTGGGAGGAAATGCAAAAGAGCAATTGTAGAACATACATGATCAGAAATGGTCTACGTGTACACCATTAGTACAAAACTAATGAGAAAGTAACATTATGTTGTAATTTGAGATTAAAAGGAGCCATTACTCATATAGCAAGTCGTGTAGTGGGTACAGTGTACATTTTGAACAGCCAGTAGTTTTGTTCTGGCCTGTGATATGAATAGGAGTGTGGAATTGATGCTGAAGTGGTGGGAGCCAGTGAAGGGACTTTTCTGGTCTCGTGGAATTGCCCCTTTTCCCCGTGCCCCTTTTCCCCGTGCCAAGCAATGGGCAGCTGTCAGCTGTATTCCCCTTCTTGTCCATCAGGGTCTTCCTTGTGGCACCTGGGGGATTCCTGGTAAAAGCAATTCCCTACCTTTCAGACCTGTTAGATAGCTATGGGCTATCATTATCTCCTGATTGGCAGCAGCAGCAATGACTGCTGGAGGAGGAATTCATTGGAGTGTCTCCTATTCTCAACCCAGGCATAGACTGCCATTTAGAAATCTCAATTTCAGGCACTGAGGAAATAGAAGCTAATGTAATCTGTGATAAAAATAAGCTGACAGGATTTATAGAAATCTATCTCCTCTTCTGTATTGTAAACTGGCTTGGAGGAGTTCAGTATGAAGTTTTGAGTTGTACTTGTTTTTTTGTTGTGTTTGGTTTGAGGTTGTTTTTTTTTTTTGTTTGTTTGGTTGTTTTTTTACTGCTTCACTGAAGGATTTAAAGGTTGGGTGGAGCCATTAGCATAATTGTTCGTTTGGAATAAGAATAAATCATAGAACCATTTAGGTTGGAAAAGATCTTTAAGATCATCGAGTCCAGCTGTTATTCTATTACTGCCACATCCGCTACTAAGTCATGTCCCTAAGCACCACATCTACATGTCTTTTAAATTCCTCCAGGGATGGTGACTCAACCTGGTAGCCTGTTACAATGCTTGACATTCCTTTTGGTGAATATTTTTTTCCTAATTTCCAATCTCAACCTCCCCTGACAGAACTTGAGGAGTGGTACTTTGTGAAATTGTGAATAATTGAGAGCATCTGTGGTGGAAGATAACAGGGTGGCGGGAGGGGGGAAAGTGTGGATCTATTTGCTCCAGCCAGAGTCCGGGGAGTAGTCACTACCTAAGAAAATTAAACTCTCAGCTAGAGACAGTTTCTGAACAACTGTCACAAGGCAGCCTGGATTTATTCATAGGCCTTACTAGGAAAAAGAAAAAAATAATAGAAGGTATTGGAAAGGGGCTTGTTTGTTTTTTTGAATAGGATTTGTGTTTCCTGATGATGCATGATCCAGGAAGAAAATTCAAGACAAGCCTGAAAGTTAATGCAACATTGTTCTACCTTTGCCTAGAGCATGGCTGTGTTGCAAGATTAGTGTGATGGACAGGTGTCTGACTCTACAGTTATCTGAAGTCATTAGGCTTATATCCTGTCCTTTAGTAATAAGAGACCCAGTATAGGAGGCCCAGTGAATTATTTTTTTTTTAAGTACGGTGGAGTATGTCTTGGGCCATTAATTTTCTTCTTCTGTGCTTCTGATACAACTACTTCTGCAGGGGTTTATAGGACTCTTCTGTGCAGAGACAACAGGCCTTTCAGTGTCCTTGATCTTGGATCCTGAAATTACTGTCCATCATGTCTGTCCTGTGGTACAGTGCCTCTCAGGAGAGTTTCAGTAACAGGGTATGATGATTGATCTTGATAGTATAGCTACACAGTCTTTAAAACTTTCACTTTCTCATTTTTTTTCAAGTTCAAATGCTAGGATGGAGGTAAGCTTAGTGCGGTAATCTTCTGGGACAGGAGAGGGTGAGAACTGGATAGAGAAAGCAGCTTTCTATTCCTGAGGCAGTGGAAGATTAAATATCATAGAGACACTGTTACTGAACTCCACTTATGTCATGAGCATGTCTGTTGCTCCCAGGTAGACATGTCCTGCAGATATTTGAAGTGTGGTATTCTTACTTTTACAAACTAACACTACAAAACATTATGCCTCTGGTGTTCCTCTGAGTACCTCCTAGGGATTGTTATGTCTACACTTCTCCCAGGGGGTGTTGTGGAGCCCAGTCTCCTTCGTAATTAACTTTTGGGAGTGTAACGCGGTCTTTGTTCAGAATGTCTTCCTCTTATGATGTGTTGGAGATGGATTGTTTATTGTATGGGGAATAAATAAGATGATGAAAAATGCTAATTTTATTACATTATACAGCACTCTAAATATAAGGGCTCACTATTTGTTGCAAAGGGTTCTTATGCAGGTGATGTAGAACTCATCTCCAGACTAATGTGCTTGAAATTCAAATTTTGGTGTCTACATGGAATGAGATGTCAAAGCTCCAAATTGCAGTTGGTGGGCAGGTAGCTAATATGGGTAGAAAGCTTGCCAATTCAGATGCCTACTTAAGAACAGAGATGAACTTCTAGCTCTTCACCAAGACCCTGCATGCCAGAAAATGTTTTCAACTACATGTTGTGATATCTTCTGGATTTCTACAGAAGAGGCAGCCTATTGGTATAAGTGGTAACCTGAGTGCAAGCCCAAATTCTTGTCTTGACAGAGGCACAGAACTGGATTGATATCAGAGAAAAACATTAAGAACAATCAAGCCTGTGAAATCCTTTGTACAAGAAAAAGCTGTACAGGTCAGAACTCCTCAGTCTGCCATGGAGACTGTTGAGGTTGATGGTGAGATATGTTAGAGAGCTACTGAATTATAAGTGGTATGGAAAAAGTAAAACAGGAAAAATTGCTCACCAGTGTGAGAGTGAGAGAGCATTAAACACAAAGTGACAGGCAACCATGGGAATGCAGATGGATACCTTTGTTCTGCCAGTGTCAATCAGGGAATGAGATAATCATGGAATGAGAGCTACCAAAAACAAACACAAAAATAAAGTACCTCCCCTTCCTGTCTAGTAAAGCATTTCAGGAAGGAATGAAGGTTGTTATGACCAAGACTAACAAGGTATTTTCCTTCTTCAAATTATTTGGGAAAAAAAGAATTGGAGGGTTTCAAGTTTACTACTACTTTTTATTGCTGTTTTAAATCTGTCAGCAAAGTGCAGGCTGGGGTTCTTGAGCAAGGGGCTAATGACTGCCCCAGTGGTATGGCAGATCTCCCAGGTTTGTGTCCAACATCATTTCTAAGGAAACAAGGACTTAGGCATCCCTTGTCTATGGAGAAGGATAAATGTAAAGGTGATGTTCATCTTTGGAGTGGGCATACTAATCCTGTATACTGACTGTTATGCCTAAGTAGACACTAAATATGATAAATACAGTTGGGGCTTTCCAATTTAGTCTAGGGCTTTGTCTTGCCTTTGCCTGAGGACTATCTGAAGCAAGCGGGTTTTGCCTTGCTCTTCATTTTTGCTGCCATGTGGCCATCTGTGAGGCCATGGAGTAGGCAGAGATTAATCTGAATGATAAAAACAGGCACTAGTTTTAAGGTGAACTCTCGGGAATGTTGCACAAGAAGCTGCACCAGCAGACTTGGTTGAGAGCACAAACATCCTGACCCTCATCAGCTGCAAACCATGGGAATCAAGAGGAATCAAAGTTAGAACACCAAGATAATCTCCGAGATCTGTAGGTATTGAAACAAAGAAGTTACTGGAGACAAAGATGAGATGTTGTACCCAGGACTTTCTGAGGAGCTAATGAAAGCCTCCAATGTGGACTGAGGGGGCAAAAGAATGCACATTTAAGGAAAATGGAAAGTAATAATGCAGCAGAAAGTGGTAAGAGAAAAATGTGCTTATACATCTGAGTACAGTTAAGTTGTTCAAGCAAAGGTGTGTGGACAGTAACGTGATTGGTTGAAAAGGCACATGATCAGTAATGTCATTGGCTGGGAAAAGTGTATGATGTTGAGTAAAGTACTGAAAAGAAACTAACAGATACTAACAATTACTAACCGCTAGGCAGGGCTCTTTAAGCTTGCTCAATACATAATTTCGGTTGCACCACAACTGGAGTCTGTGCCTCCATTGCCACAGTGAGCCAGTTTACTTCCATTGGCACAAGAGCAACTAAGATGTTGCTTAAGTAAGACTGTCTGATACTGGGAGGACGGAAATGATGCTTTTATGTCAGTGCCAGTTTATGCTGGTTTAAAATTACAGCCTGAGAACTTCTTTTTTACCAGTTCATTTATAATTAAATTTAGAGGCTTGGGATATAGAGGTGGTACAATTAATAAGTCTATCAAGATTTCTGTAGCAAAGACCTGTAGAGAGGATTCACTAGTCTTTGGTTAAAAAGATAAGATTTGGGCAATGTTGCATGCTTATTTTCTGACTCTGTAGATACTGTTTTATTTTTTCTAAGCTGAATTTACAAAAAAATTTAAGTGTTTGATTTTATTTTTTTTTTTGGTATTTTAAAAAAGAATGATGCTGTTTTCTGCTTTCAACTTTAACACTATGTAAACTGCTCTGGACATTAGGCTCTAACAGTATGCTTTAAGAAATTCAAACTGTTCTACTTTTGATCTTTGAAAAAGAGGTGGATACTATTACATACTTTCACTTCTTGCTTTTACCATGGTTTATGCTGAGTATGTTCTGCATATCAAGTAAGTGACATACTGCTGATACAGTACAGGAGGCTTTATGTGTGAACTG
>JBCJKH010036307.1:0-17896 GCA_039877255.1 Loriculus beryllinus
CTGCCCATGGCAGGGGGGTTGGAACTAAATGATCTTAAGGTCCTTTCCAACCCTAACTATTCTATGATTCTATGATTTCTATAAACATCAGTTTTCATTCAGTTTTGCTCCATAAGCATCTCAAAATTATCAGTGTAGCATATCATAAGGATCAACACATGCATGACTTTTTCCCACTTTCATGCGGTATAGTAAATTCAAGACAGATTTGGATCATAAATAAGAAGAACACATCAACCACTTACCAGACACCACCACCTTAATAAAAACATCAACTGTACAAAACTATATTCCATAAGCCTGTACTGACCAGTAGCATCAGCCATCCTCTTCAGTTCTGTGTTAACTGCTCCATTATTCATATCCCAGACAGGCCTATAATTAAGTGGGCTTCCCTGTAAGCCTTTTAATTATTGGTACATTATTTTTTCCTGCCCTCTTGGATACCTCACAGTTATCCAATACTTAATGACAGGAAAATAACCCACAATATTAATTGCCAGTAGAACACTTTGGGAAACCCTTGAGTCCAGTTTATCTGAATCTATGCAATAAAAATGCAAATTAAGTTGCTGTTACTGCATGTGGTCCTTAGCTCTTTTCGTATCATCTTATGAATAGGAAATCTTGAATCACTAACAATTTTAGCTTGCTAACAGAGATAGTTTAGTTATATTTAGCCTTCTAAAAGGGCAAAGTACTTGGAAGATACACACTTATTTGGATGCATATATACACACATATATTGTATATTTTTCCAGCACCATGCTTCTTCACATACATTTGCTAGGTGATTCACTGCTTTGCTTAATTCATTTTAGAACACTATGTGCTGAAAAAACACTAATTAGCTCCATAATGTCTTCAAATCAAGAAGCATTTAAAAAAGATTCTTACAGTGAGGGATGCAGGCAAAAGCAAGATCTGACACACAGCTTTAGAAAGTGCTATAGAGCGTGACACTTACATGCAAGCACCTACTGGTTATAGTTACGAACAAGCTGCACATACTTTAAATATGCTACTTAACTGAGAGTACCAACAACTAAGTGATGAACAAAGTAACTCCCAGTAAGCACCCTCAAAAAAAGTAAATAAAAATCACACATGTAGTCACTCAACTGGTGACTTGATATGCACACAAGGTTTTGTTTTGGTTTTGTTTTGTTGGGTTTTTTAAAAGACCAAAATTCCATCCACAGCAAAACAAACCTAAGCACGGATTATGGAAGCTGACACATCATTTAGGTTTGAAAGCATCTCTTAAAGGAATTAAGAAGCATTCCTCTTAAGAAGAACTGCAAAATTTATGACAGGACTTGCCACAACCAGATACAGTAGCCTTTAGAATGGACTTTCACTGTAGTTTTTGAGATGCAACAGATTGTACATAGCACCTACCTTGAATGTTTACAAAGTTTACGAGGTCTATTATGAAATTTCCGATCCCAATTCTCTGGATCACTGGAGTTACTGTCATAAGGATGAGGCCGTCCTGCCATTCCACTGCCAGCTTCCTCACACTACTGCTCTGAAAAGCACACATGCAGCACTCACAACCTACATTAAGAGAGCAGTGTTTACCTTTAAATAATGCCACACAGAAAAAGAAAAGAATTAGACATGCAGAATTTAGTGCTGTTAGGTTTTGGGATTTTTTAATAAAGATTATAGAAAACAGGATACACTGAAGCACAACTTCTAAATAGCATGACAATAATCCATACATTTTGCCACTACCTGCACTAAAAGATTATTTTTTAAGAAGTACAGTTCTATAAATGATGGCAGACAAACTCAGTTTTGCCACAATTAATTTCACTGTGTCCAAACCGAAAAGTCACTGGTTATGAAACACAAGACAAACATTGTAATTTTCTTTCATATGTATAAAGTTAGTTCCAAGAAAGATCCCACCTGCAGAAGAAACACCAACAGTTTTACAATTTGAATGGCTGATCAAGAGGAAAACGGAATTAGTATTAACAGTTAAGATACCCGAGTCCTTACTTCAAAATGGAAGCAACAGCAATCCTCAGACAGACCCAATGTAGCCCAGTTTTACTGACTTTTGCGGAAAAGTCACATAAAAGTAATAGAAAAATAGATATTATGAGCCTACCCTTCCTTTACTGGGATCCATTATTAGATTCAACTCCCACTAAAATTCACCCATGACTGTCAATAAAGAAAGCCAAATTTTAAATAACTGGTGTTCAAGTCATAGGAATAAGTGACACTTGTGTCAAGAGAGCTGTATAGTTCAGAATGACCTTCTTACAGAAACAAATGAAACACACCTGGAAAAAGGGCTGTGATTGAGCTGAATCCAAATTCTGAAAGAAAAGAGTTCTAAAGTGATATATTTCATGGGATCAGAGATAAAAAAGAAAAGGATGCAGAAGCTAGAAACAGAAGCAAGTTTAAAAGAAAAAGGTAATGACAGTCAACTGTGACACATAATTGCACTATGACTGGTTTATCATAAAAACACTTATTTTCTGAAAATAAAATACGGTTACAACGAAAAGTACCATAAAGATACTGAACGCATTATGAAATCATATGAGGAGGTAAATCAGTGCTCAGGAACTTACATGATCGCTGTCAGCCAGCCCTAAGCAATAATACTGCTTCTGTACAGCCTTCATAGCAACCGCAGGTTTTACCGATACACAATATATGATTAAAACTAGTAAATTAAGCAGTGTTCGGCACGCTCGTGACACCAGACGTAACAGAGTCATCAAGGCACAGCGGCCGGGAGCGGGTAATCTCTCTACGATGCTTTTACAGCGTAAAAGCTCCAGCACACGACCCGTCTGAGGCGATAGGGAAACCGGCTGTCAGGCCCGCGGGCCGGTGCTCTACCTCAGGAGGCAGGCTGAGATGCTCCGAGGCGCCGGCGAATGACCCAAGCCCGGCCTGGTCCTTCACAGGGCAAGTGGCCGGCAGATGCACGAAGGGCTGCCTCCCGTGAGGGAGACACACATCAGGAGCCGCGGCTGAGAGTTGGGCCGCATGGGTACGTCGCTAGCCCGGCAGCAACGTCGCTAGCCCGGCAGCAACGGCACACAGCCCCCGCTCAGCCCCACCAAGTCTCGCTCTCAGTCGCGCAGTCACCCACCGGCAGGCAGTCACCCACCGGCCGCCACTCACCCGCGCAGCACCGTTGCCAAGCCACCGCCTCCCGCCGCCGCCGCCGCCGCCGCCGCCGCCGCCACCAGCCGCCGCGCGCAGGCCCGGCAAGCGCCGCTGCCTCCAGCTCTCGCGAGAGCAGCCCAGCGAGCAACAGAAGAGGAGGCGGCCGCGCCGAGATCTCACGAGACTTGCGGAGCAGGCGAAGGGGCGAGGCTCTAGGCGACGCCGTTGCTAAGGGCGGGCCGGCGCCGTGAGGCGGCCGTTGCTATGGCGGGGCCGGAGAGTGGCGAGCCGGGCCCCTCCGGGGCTGCCTGAAGGCCGCTGTCGTGCCGGGCGGGTGGGACATGGCGATTCCCCCGCGGGTTGTGGGGTGAAGCAGGCGGAGGGTGGAGGCTGCCGGTTTGAGAGGCTGAGACGCTGTGCTGGAGAGCGAGCGCCGCCCGTCGGCGGGAAGAGTGGCTCCCGCCTGCTGCCGCGGACAGGTGCTGGGAAAGATGAGGCCCGGGAGCCACTGTAAAGCTACGCTGAGGGGATGACAACCTGGCAGCTGCCTTTCCGCTGGAGCTCTGTCAATGTCAACACACGGGAGTTGTGCGGCATAACCGTTTGCGGTTTTACACAGTCCCATGGTACGCCATCTACCCCGGCCCGGCACAGAAGAAAAACCCAAAGAAAGATGTAATGCAGTTAACTAGACAAGCTGAGATCCCCGTCATCTCAATCTTCATCCTAAAACTGATTCCTGATTGAAATTACAACTGTAAGTTTTAGCTTCATACAGCCTTATAGGTTATATAAAGTCTATATAATCTGCAGCCTGTTTAGGAATATAATTAGTGGATGTGGCTTTCATTCTGTAGTACCCCAGCAGAACTGTCGCGTCTCACACTGTAGGCAGCTTCGGATGTACTGAAGTGTCACAGTTGTTAAGATGACACTAGGCCCATTGCAACTCCTTGTGGGGGAGAATTAACTGATAGCAAGCCCAGGCTGTATTCATATCTAAATACAACCTTTGTCTCTTTTTAAAGATATTCTCTATTAGCATCAAGCTGGGCTTGACTTACATATCAGGTGAAAGGACTCTAGACAATAAGTATATTGAAGCAAATTTGAATTAGTGGAGAGTTTGTGAGGAGGAAAAGAAGCAAATCTTTGCCCAAACTTTAGAATCTTTATCTGTTATTTTTTGTGCACTGTGGGAAGCCAGTCTAGTTGCACACTGGATATTCTGGGGGAGCCCCACTGTGAAGATCAGCCACCATGTATGGGTTCTTCTCAGAGTATCATAAAATGCTATTTTAAGCCACTGCTGCACCAGACCTCCCAGGGAAAACATGCAGGTAAGAGGGAACAAGGATCTATAGGCTACTGGTGAGTATATTCACCTTGAGCAGGGGTTTAACCTCTTGTGGAGGAAGTTAACAAATTTGCTGTTGGATTCCAGAAACCAGAACTGTATAGCCAATGCTTCTTGTGCTTCTATGTATCTTACAGAGCATTTTGCTCTTTCAGAGACACCTAATTATTCATCTAAAGATTCAGTGAGTGTATCCCTCTGGACATTCCTGGGGCATTAGCAGATCTGACTGCTTCAGGCAGGCAACATTAGATAGACAATTTGTGCACCTTAAGCACATTGGGGAGAGGAGGGAAAGGGGGCGAGAAAGCAGGTATTTGAGTCTTAGCTATACCAAAATGCACCACAAAAGACATAGGCTTTGCAATATAGAGCAAAACAGGAATTTGATAAATTAATTCTCTTTTCCATCCTTTAACTATAGCCACAGACATAAACCACACAGTTCCAGAAATCCACCAGCAGAACAATGACAGCCAAGCAGCCCGAACAAAAGCTGCTAGCATGCGCTAGCTGGGCAGGGAGTCAGATGTTACATGCCACTTAACAGGGAGCTGAGCAATATTAAACAGCAGTATATACACAGACAAAGTTAGAAGCAGCTAAGAAAGCCAAACCACTTGCAGTAAATCAGCAGCAGTAGGTTTTACTTACAGATAATACAGTTTATCTAGCTTTTAAGAAGATAAGAAGAACTGTAATTCTTATGACTTTGGCCTTGCTAACATTTAATGGGGTTGGTGTTTTTTTCACATGCTGCTATTTTACTTCCCCTTAGAACGGGTATTGATGTTAGTGCTTCCTGTTTCAATGAGTCATGAGAGACACGATTATATTTCTTTTCACTGAGAATTTTATAAAATGTGAGTGTGTACAATACATATCCATCTGCACAGCGTAGGTCTTAAAAGACACAGGTCTTAGCAAAAAGCCCTTATCAGGTCTTAAAGTAAGGTTTTCTGCCTTGAAAGAAAGTCTGTGCATAGAAACCACATTCTAAAGGGAGGAAAGAGGCCTTTTAGAGATGCTTCATCTTTGGAAGGCTGACTGAACCTGGGGATGTGAAGGGGTGTGGACCTAATACTTTTCTAACCTCATCTCACTCTTAACAGGGGACACAGCGAGTCTTCTCTGGCAGTCACATGCATGTCTGCTGTGAAGTGCAGACTCACTTAGTATTTACATTATTTACATGCAAGTACACAACCTGGCATAGACTTAAGGCTCATAGCAATGCAAGTGTGGGAAAAGAACTCGAGCATACCCAAAAGTCATGCCACTCCAGTGATGTTGGCTGGAGGAGAGATTTTGGCTCATGCTAGCCAGAAGCTATTTATTCAGCCATGTGCAGGCTCAATTCTTGCCTTCTCTTTCCTTGTTCTTTTATAAAATAGGTAGGCAATGCCATTTATCTATTTATTTAGTCTGTACTGTTTATTCATCAGATATTTATCATGCCTCTTTATTTATTGCTTTTCTGTCTGCTGCTGTTACAGATGTGAACATACAATGAAACGTGTTTCAGTGGCCCTATTATTTCTTACCATCCTCTTTATAGTCCCTTTAATCTATGGAAGAGAGATGACCAAAATTTCATGTGTTAGTCCAGGGGAAGATAAATCTTTGCAATAGTTCATAATATTAAAATATTTTTGATAACATCCTCTGCCCTACTCTGATAATTTTGCTGTTTTGACTGATCAGAGGTTTAAGCTGGAAAACTGTAACAAATCTGGTTTTTTTAAATTATTACAACTTGTAAGTAATTACATTCAAATTATATTTTTCTTTCTAAGGGGCATTACCTAGCACTAATTCATCTGCCACTGTGCTGTCTTTAGTCCTTCTGAGGAATCATACTGTATATGGACAAAGCAAATATGATTTTATCCATAAATAAGACAGTGCTGAGCACAGTTTGGCCATATTTCCACCTAAGCTACAGTGAGTGGCGTATTCTCTGTCTCTGACCCTGAAGGCCTTCATAAGCAACACATTGGGGTTTTTTTTGAAGTGTACAGAAAGTTTAAATATTTGTGTATGCATCTTTCATCTACTGGATAGCTGAAGATTAGAAAGAACAGGTTGTTTAGATAATGGAATTCTTTTTTTTAGATAAAAATGTAAAGTGTTATTAATTTGGTGCTTGAAGGTTGTACAGTTTCTGCACATGTGTCATCATTGTAACAGAACAGAAATACATTTGTGCCAGGTAAAAACCTTCTCTATGACCTTTGTTACTTTTGTGCGCAGGAAAGACCAAAGGAAAAGTAAAAATTGCTTTCATCATTATTTTTGTATTTATATTGCTGTAATAAAGTAAGATGGCTTAATAACCTTGCCCCAAATGCTGAATTCTATCAGAATAGTCACACATCAGTCAGTTATTATGCTTTAAAGTAATGTCCAAGAGCTTTTGGTCCACTTTATTTGGTAATACATAAGTGAGACATAGGTACAAAAATGCAATTTTATTTAAGTTAGCACAGATGTCTGATGAAAGAATAAATAGAAAGTGCACTTCAAGGCCTTGATTCTACAAATAGACAAGTAGCATGGAACCTTTGCCTGCATGTGTGAGGGGCACTGATGTGCACAGATGTACCATCTGCTTGCAGCATCAGGGTCTCTACACTACTAAAAGTATAGCCAGGATTATGAACTACACTTTGCTAGTTACAAGTACCTCTCTAGCTTCCAGAAAATTGCATTTATATTTGTAATTATTTATCAGTTTTTACTAGGTTTCCCAAGGTGTGCTAGACATCCAACAAACAAAGTAGTATGGGAACATCTTTTAAAAATTATCATAATTGAATTTTTTCCACCTCTATTTATGCTTTTTATGTCTGATTCTGTTATAGTCCTACCAGCTAATGGTTCTTCTCCCAAGTTGATTTCTGGTTCTCATTTTTGAGGATTTGGCAAACTGAATTCCTAATTCTAAAAAACTTGCATATGAAAATGCATTTTATTTATGAGAGCCACTGGTCTCACAAACAAAAAATATTTCCACAGGAGGCCTAGCACAACATACAGAAATTCAGATATGGTTTACAGTGAAAATGAAGGACAAAAAATACATATTGCAGGATTTTTGTTTCAATTGTAATTGTCTGGTATAGAATAATTTGACAGTTCTATAGTTAGGGGCCATGCTTAACCACATGATAATTTCTCTGCTCCCACTGTTTCTGCTGTTAATTACAGGTTACATCTTTTGGAAGAGGGGGAGGCAATGAAACCTTCCCTTCATTTCAGTATTTTGTAAAATTCCATCCTCCGATTTCATACAGAATTTGTTTTAAATTTATCCCATTGTAATTTCATCTTAAACTTCACCTTCCTACTTCATGTTTGCGTTCTTTAATCCTAAATGCTTAACATTCAGCTTTTGCTATGTAATTAATGTTAATCTGATTTTAGGCCTTCTTCAAAAAATAAATGTGTATTGAAGTTTACATATTTTCATTAGTGCTAAGTTAAGCAAAATTTAACCTTAGGCAAAATATTGCCCTATTCTGGAGACAGGTTCTACTGCATTTATTCAGTGTTAGTTAAAAGTAGGAGTAGGCCTAGTGATTACATACAAATACCGCCCATGTAAGAGCAGCAGAACTGGTCTTAAATGTCTGCAAATTTCCTGCTGTTTTGGATTTCTTTTTCTTTTTTATGCCAGAAATTTCTAAGATACATTAGCCATATAAAAGATACCCAGAAATTGCAAACACATTTTATTATTTGGTTGTGAAATGTCTAGCTCAACAGGGCTACAACCTTGAATGGAGCCTTTAATCCTTATTGCAGTCTGAATAAATAATAATAAAATGCCCTACTCGATCAATGATATAGACATTTAGGCTAATTTGGACAGACATAACACTCTGACTTTTTCTATTATGGCTTTGTTTTAAAGAGTACATCCATGTAAGCTTTGTCCAGATCGATGGATTTCTTCTGCACTGCTGCCCGCAAAAGCTCAGGGAGCAGCCTTCGATTTCTTATCTCACCCAGCACAATGTCTTCCTTGTTTCGAGGTCTCTGGGTCCTACCATCCTCAAGGGCACTGTGCACATCCTGCAGTTTCATCTGAAGCCAGTCCTGTCTCTCTATGGCGTGTCGATGCTCTCCAAGATTATGCATTAGTTGCATCTCACTCACTGATCTTTTCCTGCATGAAAGCAAAGAAAGAGACTCATAGTGGCCTTTCTTGAGTTCTAGATCTCAAAACCTGCCATTTGAGAAATCACAATACAGAGCCATAAGACCTACCTTTCCTATTCGTAAGAGGTAGAATCACATCTGGAGAAGAGAAGGAGGGTGGATGGAGGCTTATTGTTGGTAATGGATATATTAATGAGAAGGCATAAAAAATGGGAAGTAGTACACTTTTGTGATGAAATTGTTTGACTGTGATTTATTTTAGCTATTGTAGATATGCTTAGGACACATACAATAGTAAGACACTGGTTAATAAAACTGTAGTGTTTATTCAGGGGTAGTTTTCTGTGAACACTAGAGCTAAGAAAGCATGACTTCCTGTGGATTTGTACCTCAATGCTGATTGATGTTAATGTCTAAGGGTGAGTTCCAGATAGATTCTCACACAGTAAAAAAATGCTATCCTGTACAGACCTCCTAAGTGCCTTATGAGATGAGCCTTACCCAATGATATTCCTAGGAGATCACTTACATTTTTCTCCCTCTACTCAGCTGCCTGTTTTCAGAAACTGTTTAAGAACTCAGAGTATCTGAGATCTCTACAGCTGTATCTAGATGACAGAATTTGGCCAGCTTGGCCAACAGGCTCAAAAGCAGAGACAGAAAGACTCGCATACACATAAACGTACATGCAGACAAAGTAATCAGGTTCTCAAGACACCGTAAGTCATCCACCAAACTTTGGAAGTGTAAAATAACATACTTACATCATTGGTCTTCCATCAGAGTTTGCAAAAAAGCATATGGCGTATAAAATAATTGCAGTCCTGGCCAGATTCTTTATAGAGATCATTTTCTCTACAAAGACAGAAATGAATACATCTATAAATCTGTGTTTCAAGTAATTTCTGTTTGTTCCAAATAAATTAAGTTTAGAAAAAAATTGAAGGCAGACGTCAAAGAAGAGATTTTGAAAGATAGACTTTTTTGTGAACGAAGTTAAAGAAAGGCATGCAAACAAAGACTCTGTTTCTAATATTAATTTTGAAAGCAACTTCATAGGCAAGTCTAAGAACTTTGGTCTTAGGTTTAGTTGCCCTGCCTCATCATCATCATCATCATCATCATCATCATCATCATCATCATCATCATCATCTAGGTACCCATCCACTGAACAATTTGGTGAAAAGTAACATGCTCTTCCATTATTATTGTTGCTGCTGTTGTTATTATTATTAAATTCATACTTCATATACTCCAAGTATGTTGAAATGCTTGTATATTAGCTATGCAAGTTAAAAGTTTTGTTCTTTTGCCTATTTCTCTTGCATATTCTTTAGAATGAAGAGGCTGACAATTTTCTTGACAATTTAGCATGAATGCATAACTCTACTGAGTTATGTCATTCCCCATTTAATTCCATAAGAGAAATCAGAATTGAGTACCTCTGTTTTTTCAGTGATAATCCTGCATTGCCAACAGTCAGGATCTGGATTTGCTTCAAGATGTTTCTAACTCACTGCCTCAATTTTTTTTTTATTTCACAAATTTGGTTCAGATAATAAAACAATTTGATTGTACTAATACTTTATTTTTAAGATAGGTTGAACAGAAGTTAATGTAAAAATTAACAAAGAATCAATGATAACATTTTAAGTAAGTCTTCTAAGTAAGTCTTCTAGAGAACTTGGAAATAAAATAGAGTATACTTACCAGATAGTTTCTTACACAGATTTCTGGTTTGGGTATGTCAGCAGATGACTGTCTCTTGATGTCAAGTATATTTAAAGACTACTGAATTGGTTCAGTGGACCCCTTAAATGTAACTCTAAAATAGAGCTTCTAAGTAACTTAGAAGCCCTTTTATTGTCTCAGTTGATGTCACTCTCAACACACACCCTCCTGACCCTCATGTACCCACCCTCAGATGCTTTTGTTAATTTGGCATTTACAGAGAAAAGAAAGATCTCAGCAAAAAAGAAAGTATCCTGGGTACCTGTGAAGAAATTTTACTTTTAAATTCAAATTCCCTATTCCTCATGGTTTTGTACCCAAGAAAATGATCTCTGAAGCTGTTGAAATGATTTGCAGAGAAAACTTTATGTTGCTAAATGAAGGCAAGTAAAATTTACATTGGGCAGCGAGGTTAGTGACCCACAAATGCAAGATTATAACAAAATATTGAAAAGCTAACATCTCTAATACTTGTGGGAAATAGCAATAGACACTTCAGCTCAGATACTAGGTTTCTTTTTGAAAGAATATACTGGAGAGGAGCCAGAAACCGTGGGCTGATAGTGGATAATGTTTTTAATGAGATGCTGGTGGTACCAAAAAGTTGTTAAAATACACTCTTCTGTTACACTTATACTTAAGTATATCCCAGCATCTCTCAAGTGTGCCTCCTGAAATGGAAGCATTCAAACAGGCTGTGATGTCAGTTAGTACTTTATAAATTTTTGAAAAGAAATATGGAACTCTTTGCCTACATTCTAAGAAGGGAAATGTGTAATTCAGCAATACTTTCCCATATGTTTGAAGAGAGATTATTTTTGGCTGCAAGATATTTTTCCTACATTAGGTGCTTCTTCTGGGTTCCAGCATATTTCTCCAGGAAAATAAAAATTTAAAAAAAGTTTGCATCTGCATATTTTAACACACCATTTGGAAGCTATTACTGCTTTTACCATTAATGCTTTTTTTGTTACACTATATATCTGTTGTATTTCACTAAGACGTAAAAAAGATATTTTACAATATTGATTTATATAGATGGTATTCCCAAGGAGAAAGGAAGGGAAGAAACAGAAACTCCATAAAGCTCTAAAGAAGTTTCCTCAGTAAACAGTAAACTGAGAAACTGAGAAGTACAGAAATAATCCACTTAAACAAGTTAAAGAAAACAAGGTAGAAACAGAAAACAGGTAAAGAAAACATTACATTCTCAGTTGTCAATATCCTTACACCTACACAAAAAGAAAGCGTAAACAAAGGTTTATGGGAACAGTATGTTTTGTATCTGGTGTGACCACCAGGGATACTAACTTGAAGGCTTTAGTGACTAAAAATGTACAACGAACATAGCAAGCCAGGAAAGGATTTGAAAAATCTCTACATAGCTGATTATGAAAAGCTGCATTTTTTAGATTTTACCATAACAGACATCTGTAAAACCTTTAAACATGTCAGTATTTTTACAGAGGCCTCGCATTCCTATGGAACCTCTACCAAAGCCTTAACTAAAGGACAAACATGAAAAAAATCTAGTGTCTGTATATAAAAAAAATCATGCTTTGATATAAACTGGCAGGAACCAATGGCAGAAATCAGCAATAAGCCATTAGTAAGAATTGCAGAATGAGTGTTTGCAGACTTGAGTTGCCAACATTATTATTCTAGTGGGAGTTGTATCCCTTACAAAAGACATGTAAATATGGAAGAGACCCCAGCTTGGAGCTTTGTGTAAAACTGAGACAGAGAAAATACCAGAGCATGATGGTGTAATTGAAAACACTTAAGGCACTTCAGACAATATACAGTATATTAGTGCAGGTGCCCTTAAACAAGATGTAGTTTTAGCTGGCTTCTTTGCAGCATACCTAGTCTTTGAAACAACTCTGAAATAGGATTTTTTATTCAAAGATATTACATATGTTGTACCTAAAGTGTCAAAGATGTCTGAACTGAGCACTTTAAAAATATTTCCATGTGAAAAATGCACAAGACAAATTAGAATTGCACTGTTCATCTCAGATAAGTGAAGATACAAAAATAATAAAAATATGGAATATGTACCCCACTATTTGTAAATAAATAGAACCTGTGGTTGTAATTAAAGAAACTCTAAATTACATCTCAAAATGGGCATAACTTTTTCTGTACATGCAGAAAAAATAACTTACTTGTTTTGGATTATTATCCTTGATATACAGAAATTATGTTATTTTATAATATTATTGCTAGTAACTTACCCCATGCCATCTATACTTGCTAAACTTGGCATATCAAATGTGGGAATGACAGCTAATGGACCAAATGAATGAAGCTTTTTTACATAATACTGGGAATTGTGAACATTTTTGTTTGGACACAGTGCTTCCACCATGAAATGATGAGCTGAAAATGGATTTGAGCTCTTCTGATGTTTCAGAAAGATGAAGATTCATGTTCAGATTCAAATTTTTCTCTTTTAAGCATCCCTTAAAAAAATTCAGATCTCTTTTGGGCACTACTTAATGGAAGAGCTGAACCCAGGAAGCCAGGGCTAACACTTGCTGAAATGCTGTTCATTAGGAGTCTTAAGACTCCCCACATTTACAAAGACTGTGGTGAAAAAGAGGTATATAAACTTATATAAAAAAAATAACTATCTCCTCAATGAAAAGGCATTTCATGATCCTTGTAGGTATAAGACTGTGTATATAAATACAATGGAAAAAATGGTTGAGCTCCCCGCCCCCCCTCCCCCAATTTTTCGCAGGAATTTCAAGTGCCTACATGTCAGGAATGACCTACATGAAATGATTTTTTACTTCTCTTAGAATAAAAGGAGAGAAAACACTGGATTCTGAGTTTTCATATTCTGAAAAGAGCAGGCTGTGAATGAGCCAATGCATGAAACTGGGTACAACTGAACAGAGCAGTCAACAAACTATAAAACATTAAATGTTTTGGGTATCTATGAGAGAAAGGCAACTGATTCAAAAACTGGTTGAAAACTATTGGTGTATATGTTGCATTATCAATACTGAAATTTCTTTTCCTTTGGAAGAGAAAGCAGGTAACCTTTAATGAGACTTAGGCTGAAAGACAATAATGCTTATTATATTGTAGTTCAAATTTGTGATTATTTCTTCAGCAAACTGTCTCAGATTAGACCTAAGCTTGAACTGAATGTTCTCTTTTATCATCGTCTAAAACCGTAGAATGTTATTCTGGAAATGAGACAATATAGCAATATAGAATCATAGAATCAACTAGGTTGGAAAAGACCTATAAGATCATCAACTCCAACCTCTACCTCAGCAGTGCCAAGGCCACTAAACCATGTCACTAAGGGCCTCATCTACATGTTTTTTGAACACTTCCAGGGATGGTGATTAACGAGAATGAGATTTCCATTTCACCCTTGGAAATGGAAATAATCTGTAGTCAAAATGGTGCCCTTAATTTTCAATTTCTTGTTTAACTCTGGTTTAAGAGTGTTGTTTTAATGTAACACAGTGAGGTGTAATAAAAGTTAAATAATATGGAATGTGGTAAATATTTTATAGGTGTTTAATGCTACAGAGTTTATTACAGTGATAGCTTCTCTGTGCCACGAGGCATTTTAGACATGAAACAAGGGCATGGCACCTCTGAATATGAGGGAGACAGCTGAAGAACTGGAGATGCTGGAATCACAGTGTGGGAGAGAAAAGCTGAACATAGCCTTTTCCTCTGACAAGGCTTTTTCTTGATCAGTCAGAAAACTACCCTTCTCTGACCTTCCCTTATAGATTGTACAGATACTGGAATCAACTGTGCATGAAAAAAATCTGTGTTGCTTTGTTTGCAGGTGGTGTGCCACTTACGTTGAATTTGTTCCAGACTCCACGGTTGAAAACAAGAGGTAAGCAATTAAACAGACTTTACAGCCAGGTAGGTAAACAATGTCCAAATTCTAAAAATTCTGAATTCTTTATAATCTACTTCATATATTCTATTCATTTTGTTAGGGAAAAGTATTATACTACATCTTGAAGCTGAACACATACTAAGGTGCATTACTGGAATATGGATATTCAGCTTTCTACAATTATTCTTCTTATACATATTATTACATACAAATACAATTATTCTTAAGGCACTAAAGCATATTTTCACAGAACAATTATGTAATCTGGTGTATTAATATTCCTACAGAGTCCTTCATGCTCTAGATTTAAGGCTTAAATACTTCAGTGAAATTACTTCTGTACTGTTTACAAAAGCTTTTTCCACTTTGCTTGCTCCAGTGCATAATTCCAGATAAAAAGCTTTCTAACTGCAAGTGTGGCTAAGAGAATATTAGTAGATCACTGAGCAAGGGAACAAAGTAATTGGTGACACGCAGGATGATTGGTGAGGCAACCTTTCTAAATGCGTCCACGGAATGTTTCTGCCTTGACACAATGAAGAACCAAAGTGACAGTCAGTAAACTCTTTAGAACTTCATTGATTGACAAGATTTGTGGCTTTTCAAATACCTCAGCAGCATGTTTGGTAATTTATGTAAACAATGTTGGGTATCTTCAGGTGGTTTTTGGGTTCTTGCAGCTAGATGAAGCTTTGACTACATGCTAGTTTCCAATTAGATAAAAACCAGCACAGAGACTTATATGAAAATCAAAAGATGAGCTATCACAGTCTTTCTTTGTGTCCAATCTGCTTCATACAATGTGGTTTTAGTAGCTACTGGCAAACATGAATTTGCAAATAATTGCTTGCCAGTATACTTTTTTCTAGCTACATAAAATCTTTCATCTAAGTATCACAGTATTCCTGAATCTGCCTGATTTCTTTCTGAAGGAAGTATATACTGATGATATTTCTAAGTTATGGACATTTAGGCAAAGACATCACTGAGAAAAAGATCAGAGAGAAAACAGAAAACAGGGGCTGGTAGATTCTAGTCCCAGTCACCTGACTTTAGGTACACTTGCTTACCCAGGGAGATAAACTGGACACTGTAATGGTAACTGTGATCCAGATTATTTCTAGAGTTTTCACTGATTAAATGAAGCACATACAATATCTGAGTGGACACCCCTCTCAATGTAACCTAGCCATGTTATCTCACAGAGCTATCTAGTTTATCACAGAATTTCTCCATTGACCTATCATGGACATGCCAGGCTTTGATGATATGATCATGAATGTATGTGTGTTTGCTCCCTGCATGCCACCCTATACCATGGCTGCATAGCATTTCACATAGCATTACATGGCTGTTTTGAAGCCTAAATGGAGACCCCTGCTTACCTCATCTCTCTGTCATGACAAAAATCTGAAGCTTGATGAAACAGCCCAGAGTAGCCTGGAGGAATGTTAAAATGTCTGTTAAGGGAAATCATGAAGATGAGGTACCTCTTAGTCTGTACAGAGACATATTTCAGTGGTCAATAGCAAAAACGTTATTGGGCAGCTGTGGTTAGTTCAGCACATTTTTAAAGTGCTTTTAGTGAATTGTAAACTAAATATGAAAGTGTAGAATTTTGTGTGAAAGCATAGGTTTTACTTGGGATTTAAAAGTTGTAAATTATTTTACAGCAAATAATTAGTGGGATATTAGCCTTCATGACAGTGAAATACCATACTGCTACTGCTTTGCTGAATTCATTGCTATAATGAACAGTACAGTACAATATGACATTTCAGTAGATAGGAAACTAGTACAGTACTCAAAACTGTTGGATTATCAGATTTTAGGGATCAATACCAAATTGAATTATGTTTATGCATACACACATATATATAGTCATACGTAGGCCAGGGTTTTCATTGGCCTATACTGGCTCCAAATATTTTGTGCAGGCTTGAGTTCCCTTTTAGTGACATACAGTGTAGTTGGAGCTCTAATGAGGGCTCATGTTCTTTTCTGTCACCCTTGAAACCAACATAGCATCCTTGACAAGCCATACAAGGAGACCAACTTCGAGAGCACGAGTAATCCCAGAGAGAAATGCATCACTGAAACAGGGCTGAGTCTAAAATCCACTGCCTATCTTCCCCAGTCTGAAGCACCTCACTCAAGACTTCAGGATTCAGGAAACCTCTCTTCTACATTGCACACACAGTCAAATACATGCACATCCTACAAAATCATCATATTAAAATCTATTAAGACATCTACTCATAATGGTTTGAGTAATTAAATGTTGCTGTCCACTTGATCCTAAAAGTGGGAGGTAGGGAGCGGCAGATATCTGCAAGTGTCAGGTCTGACCTAAAACCATGATAAAAATGAATGTGCTAGCTCTGCATAAAATAAAATAAAAAAAAAGATGACTCAGGATGATATAGGATGGAACAATGAAGGTCTGCATGTTTTATGCAGGTAGCCACGTATTTTTCTACACTTTTTACTGAAAAGACATTTCAAGCTCATATTCCCATATTTTTTGCAGTCACTGCAGATGAGCAGATAGCATCCAAGTAAGCAATCTGGACCTTGATAAAATCTCATGGGAACGAAGTGTACAGTTTATAAATGAATGACACTTCATGCCTTTCCTTCGATCCAGTGAATGTCCTAGAAAATATTATAGTCCATAGTCAGCTGAAAAGCTTAGAAATATAGAGAACTTGCAAAAATCAATGTTTTGTTTGGGGTTTGAAAGAAAATATTGTGCTAGGTGCTATGCAAGCACACAAGAAGATACAGACCCTTTAATAATGGTGTTATTAAGATAAAAAAGTGTTGTATTTTATACAAAGCTTTTCGTTATTTCAGATATTAATTACACCAAATAAAATGTTCTAATTTATATATTAAAGACTCTGTCCCAGAAATAAAGTCCTTTAAATAAAAACTTCTATGTAGAAGACTTACTGAAGATTAATTCAGGAGTTAAATATTTTGGCCTAAAGTTTCTTCAAGATAATATCTTAATGTATCTGTACACATCTTTATAGGATTTTCTAAAAGGTTAATACTTTTTCTGTATTTTCCCTTCTTTATTTAATCCATCCTCTTTACTAAATTATTAGCTGGATTACTAATAGTTGTTAAAATCCAGTTCATGAATTAACAGTTTTCTTTTACAGAACTCAAAAGACATTTTATATTTGCAGTACATGTATATTTTAAATCCTCCTATGCTGACCAGTAATTTTCTCAAAACTCATTTTCTTCTAAGAACTTCCTGAAATACCAGCACTAACATGAAATTCTTGTAATAATTCTCAGAATCTAGTTCACCAAGAAGTCTAGCTCATTTGGAGCATCCATCACTTCATCTTCCGTTATGAGAAAATGCACTCTATGTTAAGACGTATGGGTCTCAGTGCTTAACAGTTACTTGCTTTTGTCTCTTTGTTTCAGTCTCTGTGCTGAGCCAGTGAGACTCAAAAGAATTAAGAATTGGAATTTGGCTCTATACATCATCACCCTGGTGTCTTCCACTATGATCTTCAATACTCTGCTCTCGTGGGACCTCACCTGGAGTATTGTGTGCAGTTCTGGTGTCCTCAACATAAAAAGGACATGGAACT
>JBCJKH010036310.1:0-14043 GCA_039877255.1 Loriculus beryllinus
TATATATATACTTTATATATAGCCTTTATATATTATCTCAAGCTTACAGTACCTTCTACTAATAAAACCAGAAGCATGAATTTTTAATTTTTTTTTACTGTTGGGAAAATCAGGGCAGAAAATGCAGAAAGTTATTTACTCGGTGTTATCCAGCAAGTCAGGGATGGAGCTAGAGCAGAATATGATCCCTTGAGTCCTAGTGCCTCTGACACTGGGGCTGTAGTAAGTACATAAGTAAACAAGCTGCACAGTGGAGAGACCACAGCAAGAGCTGCCTTTTACAGCCTGTTTCATCAGCTTCATTTGTTTCCATTGTTTTTAATCTTTCCACATCACCATCCCTTTCAGGTGGTGAGGAATTCGGTTGCAAAGCATTTGAAAATGCTTTGTTCAGAGTGTTCAGAAAATGCTTTATTCATTTGAAGGCTTTGTTCAGAGTGAGGGGGAGATGACCTTCCATGTTCATAAGGAATTGCAAGTCTTTCATCCTCCTTTGCTGATTCTGCTCCACTTCAGCTCAGGTAATGATGCAATGGTTGCAGAAGTATCAGTATAGTTATTTATCCCACTCTGTTTTCAGGGATGAAGGATGAAACTAGTTTGGCCCATCAGAATTCATTCATTCTTCAGAAGTTCAAAGCTGGGTCAGCACAAACCAGATCTTTGGCTTGAAAGCATTTTTTTTTTTTTTTAATCTTGCATTAGTGCCATGTTTAGCTATGTCCCCACATAAAAGCTTTCTGGCACAGAAAGTCTTCCATTCAAGTAATTCTCCTTCATGTCACTGATTAATTCAGACCATTAACTAAGAAGGAAACTAGCTAATCATTTGTCCATATGTGGCCTGTGTATGTAGCAAGCTTGTTCGCTTATAAGTACAGTTGGCTAGCAAAGAAACCACTGGCATTTCATTACACTTTTGTGTGTCTCAGCACTTTCTGCCCCTGCCCAGTAAAATGAAAAGCCAAAGCACAGCCTGTGGTAACAGTAATTCCTACCAATGAAATCAAAAACAGGAAAGCTCATCATCTGGCATTTAGTCCAATTTCCAGAGCTCAGATCTTTTTACTAAATGAACAGTTACCTGGTTCAAACTTTGGATCATTTCTTGCAAACTGCTGTTGGCAAAACTCTGTGATGATTGCTAAGTTTATACTGTGAATAAAATCAAAGGGAGTTTGGATAAGTGAAGAATCAGTGGTAGCTGAAATTTTGAAGTTAATTCTGTTGTAATCTCAAGCTGTGACTTTCAGACTTTTATTACAGTCTATGCTTTACTGAAATCTCTGGGCTCTCCCCCATCAAGTCCCAGTTTAATCAAGACTTTTATTTTGGCTGGTTCTCTTTCAGTATTCTCTTAGTTCAAGTCTATAATCACTATTCAGTAGTTTTAATTATAGCTACTGCTCAGGAGACCTGAAACATAGCTTTTCGTATCTTTATGAAATACTTCTTGTATGGAGTTTAGAAGGTCTCATAGTTTAAATGCTGCTAGAAAAGTCCTATTTGAAGTGGAAGTGAGATCTGGACCACAGTGAACACCCATGAATGGGTTCAGGATTTTATTAATTGTTTTGTGCTTGGTTCCTATAGCTATCACAGTCTTAACAAGTATAGGGCATATGTGCATGCTACAGAACCTTGCGTGAGGCTTCAGAGCGCAACTCTTCAGATTAGTGAGAAGTGCCCAAGCATCTATACCTTAGTTAGAAAAAGGAAACATCATAAACTCACTGCCTTCTGTCCCCACAAAAAATCTGTATAAGCTGAAAAACAAAAAGTTGTTTCCTATAAGAATATCCTCAGATCAAGGGAGTGAGAAGCAGAATGCACAGGTAAACATTTGCTCTGCTTTTTCTTTGCTGAGATTTAGCCAGACTACAGAGCTAACTACTGATCCCATGGGGATACTACCATGATGCATACTCGATTGTATTTCCTCAAGGTTCCCCCCATTTTGATTATTTTTTTCACTCTTTAGCAGGTATGACAAAGCTCACACAGAGTATACATCACTGTGCCTCAGTTTCCTTCTTCCACAGGACTTTTGGCTGCAAATATAAGCAATGCTTCTTTGGTTTCCCTGAAAAGAATAGGCAGTCTGCTTATCCTAAGCCTATCTCTGCAGAGTCAGATCCTCTGAGGCAGACCAGGTATATTTGTTTCCTAGCAGTGCCTTTCAAAATTTCCACAATCAGATGTTCAAGCCCAGAGTTATTAAGGGTGTATAATTCCTGGAACTACACATAAGGCAATAAAGTTGCTCATAGACACCTTTAGTGACAACTCTTGCATATTCTTTTATAGTTATATATAGAAAATGTGACAAACTCTGTTGTCTGTCTGCCTTCTTGTGTCCTCATAGTTTGGCTTCACCACTTCATTTGAAGGTGGTGATTTTTTGTTTTGTCTTCTCTCTTTTCATCTCTCTTCTGTTTTCTTTTCAGTGCTATTCCAACTCCAGACTAGCGGATGTCAGCATCATATCTAATCCTCTAAAATGGAATTTTCCATCTTTTTTGTTTTTACTATCAACTTCCAAGGCAAAGTAGTCTCTATAATCTCTGCTGGAATGAAAGCAGTGCAGACTGAAAACAATATTTGCCTACTTAAAGACAACAGAATCACAAACTTATCCATAATGCAGTTGAAATGAAGCTTCTTTATTTTCATCTGCAGATAATTGTATCTGTGATCAACAAGGAAATGTTTGTAGACAGTTGTATACTACAGAGGAAAATAAAAACTGTTTTGTCTGCTAACATTAAACTAATTTAACATCAGGCCGTGGAAAAAGTGATCAGAAAAAAAAGCACACAATCAGTTAACAGGAATTTCTCTAGCATATGGACAGAAAAGGGAATTTATAAGAATCCTGTTTTCGGCTTCAGTGTACTGTGAGCCTCAATTTTTTTTTTTTTTAACTATAAAAAAGTAGTGAAGAGATGAGAAAAGAAAACTGAAGAGGTAAAATTATTTATTTGGAGAAAAATGGGCTATCTGTTATGTCTTGGTGGTTATTAAAAACAGTTGTCTGATGCAACATCTGACTGAGGGTGTGGATGACAGAAAAGTTTACTCCACACTCTTCTTTGGTGCTAATAAGTAGTTGCTATACTCCACTTTCAGAGACAGGACAGCTATCTTGGCCTGACTTAGTGTAGCTGTTCTTGAAAGAAAAATGGGGGAATGAAAGCAGCAGAGAGTGGAGCTGTCAGAATTAGCAAAGCTATGGGAAAAAAGTTAGCTCAATCAACTCTGTTGTATTGCTCTGAAGATATGTTTCCTCAGAAGCATTTTCATTTTCCTTGGTAAATAATGCTATGTTCTAATAACGCTTTTGCCTAAAGGACCAGAACTGTCAGATTTGGAATATAGATTTGGACCAGAACTGGCTTTAGGCCAAATCAGCAGTAAATTTTATTTACTGGGGGGGAGGGGGGAAGCTGTGTTGAATATCCAGGCTGAGAATGGAAAATTGTCTGACCCTACCCTAAGAGGTAAGTGATGGTTAAAGACCTGAGCAACAGAGGGAGTGTGGTTAGAGAGATAAGAAAATGTCAGAGGTACAGTTTTCCCAGAGAGTGTAAGCATCAGCGATAAACATAAGAAGGCACTACATACACAGATCCTTAAAATACCTTTAAGAATCTGGGTCTTAGTACCCAGGATTATCCAGGCTTTTGATTCTGATAAGATGATTTATGAAGATGCCAATAAGTACTGCTTACAAAGATGTTGTTGATGATGTTTTCATTCAAAGTCATGAGTTCAGAACATGGGACGTGCCAGGGAGATAATTTGCAGTTGTACAATTTATTCGTGAAATCTCTAGGCATATAGGTTCAATGTGAACTTAAGTCCTAGTGTAAGTCCCTCTGTTATTTTCCTACTACTTAATCCATTTATTTTTTGGACTGGCAGGTGCAAAATAATAAATATTCAGAAATGCTTGACTTTAGCAATATCCTATTATAGTTATGCCTCCACTAAGAGGTGGCACAGCCTGGTGGCCAGAAAAGAGATGCTGCCTTCAGTCATATTGTAGAATCTCTTACTGTAGAATAGTCTCTTACCTGTTCTCTTCTTACACCACTGTCATAATCTCTTATATGAACATACAAATAAGAACCAAGATATTTGGATTTATGCCCTTATAACTCTGCATTTGAGAGTAACAAGTGGCATGTGACATAGAAAAATGTAGGGCTTTAGAGGGCCCAGCAAAGTGATGTGCAGTGATTCTGTATCCCAATTTCCATCAGTTTATCTATCCTGCCACTGTTAGGTCTGAGCCCTTTTAACACCCTATAAAGCCCTTTTCACCAACACTATGCTGTTTCTGACCTTGGTGCTAAACCAGGATTTTTGATTTAGAGCCCTGCATTAGTGAATAGAAGTCTCCTTGTTCTAGAATCAGGTCTCTAGCCAGGTAATCTTGTATGGAAACTAGAAATTCTTAAATAGAAACTTTACCACTTCCCCACCCTCCCTCTCCCTTATCCCTTTTGTTTCAATCAGCTGCAAACTCCATTACCTATCAATAAAACATTATTTATACCAAACAGAAACTCAGATCATACTGAATCTATTTCTATTATTTTTAGTTTCACAGCAAGGTTAAGTGAAACTGTGAACTATATTAGTTCATTTTCACTGTAGTGGATGACACTTTCAGTTTATGGATATCTATAAAATATTAATTGAAGCCCAGAAAACATTTTTAATCTGGCATGGTATGCATGCTAGACCAGTCTGGTTCTATTATTCCCTTGGTTCATCAAAGAATAGTAGTGAGGAGCTACCCCTAGCTCCAAATCACAGGCTTACAAATGCTTGGTAAAAGGGAAAACACCTTTGCAGAGGAGATTTTCTGGTTTGAAGTAGGAGAGAGAATAATTTCTGCATGTTTTGGTTTCGTTTTGCTTCCTTTTGATAAGGAAGACATATGTAAATACTGATCTATTCTTTTCCATAGTTGCTGAACCAGGATAGAAAGAAAAGTGCTTTTGTTGCTGAAGCAGAATATAGGAAAATATATGCTTGCCATGTATACTGCAGCTAGGTTAGGTAGAACATTTTGAATCTTGCAACCATTTAAAATCTCCAAGACCATAAAAGGTTATAACAGGGGTACAATAATATGCCCGTTTAATGATAAATTGTTTATTAATTTCTAAAAATATTTTCTTTGGGTTTTTTTGTTGTTGGGGTTTTTTTTTCCTAAAAGTAAAGAAAAATCTTATCTTTGTAAGGTACTTGGAAGACAGGTTCCCCATAAAAGAACATTTTCTTCCAGGTAATATCTGTAAGTTCTAAGTCTTCCTAGGCTTCAACAATACATAAATATACTTAAATATACCCATGACAGTAGAGTTTTGCTCCAGCCTGCAGCATGGACCCAACACTCTACTTCCCTCCCTTTCAAATTCTGGGTTCTGCGCTACCTTTCCATATGTGCTCATCATATTTCATTTAATCTCTTCTGCTCTACTGCTAACATGCCTGAAAAGAGATATCCCTGTCTTTATTAAAGCCAAGGCTAATCTGAAAATATTTTACTCTCCAATTATATGATTAGTAATAGAAGTTTAGCACAATGGATCTCACTTTACTCCCACTCATACCTTTATTTCACTGAAAACTAATCCTGTCAATTAAAGTGGCATTTTTATATTGGTGTCACCAAGAGAAGGGAAAAGATCAGAAATCTCACTCTACCAAGTTCCCTTTAAGGTTGCCATTTTGATCATTGTGGAGAGGCTCTTCGAATGTAGATGGTCAGATTTCAAGAAGAAAAAAAATCACAGCTGATTTCCTTTCTTAAAATAATTATTATAATAACAATAACTATGGTAAATAGCTTGTCATTGAGCTGTGTTGCTGGAGACAGGTCTGAGCTGAGTGGTTTGAGGCACATAGAGGGTGGGAAGAAGAGTGACAGGGCTGCTGCTCCCCCAGGTCCCTGCAGAGCCTGCTGGGCTGGGGAATCAGCGAAGGGGAGGAAGCAGTGCCAAAATGCTTCTCGCAGCTCTGTCTGACAAGGGAGCTCAGATGCAAGCTGTGCTATTTTAGTAAAAAACTCAGGTTAAAAATAATACCATAATACAAAGCAGAGATCTAATCCTTTAAAACAGGTTATTCTTAAGTCCTCATTTAGTGTACTCTTAGGTACAACTCAAGTTGATTTATCAGCTAGTCAATCAAAAAAGCAAAATATTTTGTCAAATGTTTAAAAAGAAGTAGCTGTCTGACTCCAGCAAGGGAACTTTTGCCCCATCCAGCTGTTGCTTTTATCGAGTTTTCTATGGCCATTTATGGTGCTTCTGTTCTCTTCTGTCCTTTGCTTTGTTTCTCTTACGCAATGAATTGTGAGAGTAATACAAACTAGGAAAGGAGATAAAGGCACCATGTGATTTTTCTTTATTTGTTCTGTAAAGCATGTAGCTCATTTTGTACAATTGTGTAAATGGCAGTAAAATACTTGGCTTCAGTGAGAGCTCTATTTGGGTAATGTCTACATAAGGATTGCAGTCTGGGGCTCCCATAATTTTGAGCAGCTCCAAAATACTGAGATATCTTCCTTCACATGTGTACAATATCTAATATTTAGTTCACATCCATACAAAGCTGGGATATTTGGCTAAAAAGGGGAAGCAAAATAAAAAGGCAAAGTGAATGCATTTTAGGACGTGTAGTGTTGTATGGTCTCTCTCCAGAGCTTTGCTTGTGGTTTCCACTTTAAATAATGTGTGAAAGTACCTAGTAGTTCTGATATTTCCATTTTTAGTCCCTAAACAAAAATACCATGAAGTGAACTTTCATTCTGAGAGAAAATGACAAATATTTTAGAATACTTTAACCTAGGTGCATGGTACTATACATACATAAAATTCTTGTCCGTGTCTCAAAGAAGGATGAGGGAAGAGGTGAGGTGACACAAACTCCAACAGCTCTGTGTTGTAGTGGTACAGAACGCAGTATTTTGCAACAGCTGCTGCAAACTTAGCCTGCAGAAGCCTGTGATCCGGGTATTGAGGGGTACAGCAGACTGGTATGTCTCCTAGCATAAAGGTTAGCCCTCAGCTGGGCATAGGACTTAACATGAATTTCTTGTTGCTTTTCTAGGGTACAAATAAGCTGGATAAGGAAGGTGAACTAAGGAACCAGAATATGACATGAAGACTTTTTATCTGAGTCAGAGAAGCACGAAATCTAAGAGGCTGCTGACTCTCATAGCCTGAGAGTTGGGTTTGTTTTTTTTTTTTTGGTTTTTTTTTTTTTTTTTTTGTAGAATCTACTCCTTTATGTAAATAATAAGCTTTCCAAAAATAACACTGAATTTGTCTTTTAAATATTTAAACTCTGAAAGAGATTTGGCTTAATTACTATAAGAAATGTTGCAACAAGTATACATCAACCCCACACATTTTGCACCATTGGCTCCTATTGCCACAGTCTAAACCAGCTACTTCTACTGAAATATGAATAATTACATTGTTTTTAATTGCCTGATTCTGCACAGTAAAGTAGGACTGAGGAAGTGGCTAAAGGAGCTAATAAAGAGCAGCCAGGAGAAACAAATAAAGATTTAGAGACAAGAACAATATGAAATAAGGATGCCATGTGGCATTAATTTGAGATGCCAATGACTTTCTAATGGCTGTCCTCCTGCAGTTGTTTTGCTAAGATACATATTTGCTATTTAAGTGGATGATGATGTCTTGAGATTTTCCCTTGTAGATTTTTGGTGAGAGTCTATTACAATTTACTTGCCTTGAAATTCAGTATCTCCTTCTTGCTACTGTGACCGCCTTTGTAAGAGTAGAAAATAAATGCAAAAGGAGCACAAACCCTGAGGAAATGAAGGTGTTAAAGACTAAGTAGTTTTGTAAAACTTTTTGTGCTCTTCCTGGAGCTCTCACATCAAGAGACACTCAGGACCCAACTGCAGCAATAGTTATAAATGTCGGTCAGAAAACTATTTGTTCTCTTATGCAAAAAGTGATACTGAAGTGCCTTTACAGGGACCTAGCTTTTGCCTAAGGATCTCATAATAGGATAAACAAATTCCCCTTGGGCAGTTAAGTCAGTATGAAGGGCCTCTATCTTGCAACAAGGAAAACTTAAAAGTTTTGATAGTGGATGTTTATATGCTTAAGGTACAAGCATTTGAGGTATGTGCAGGAGGAGAGGCTGAACAGTGATGCAGCCGTTTTCTTACCCTCTGAAAGCACACAGACTTCTGAAGACAAAGGAGGGAGCAACAGTTTTCTTTGATGTCCAGTAAATTTGCCCATGTATAAGCTGCTAGAAGTGATACTGAAACTAGCAGTGTGCTTTATATAGGTTGAAAATTATGTCCACCGAATGCATCTAGGTAGCTGACAGCTTGGAATTAAACCTGTGCCTCTGATAGGTCAGGTAAGACTACTAGGTTTTTAGGACCTTCAGTGTATTGGTGGGAGATGTATAAAATCTAATATAATCCTTTATTCTTTCTTAAAAGTAGAGTATAAGGTGCAAAGTAGCCCATGTACAGAATAGATATTTCACTTTAATTTAGAGAGAATATATTACTGGAGTACTGTAAAATAAAAACAGGTTATAAAACATGCAGGAAAATGAAGAAGAACAAGTTGTACTGCCAGCTCCAACACAGATGCTTATGTGCAGCACTGAGAAAATAAGCTATCTTTCCCAGCATCAGTGATGGTAAATAAAAGAGCTAACAAAAACAATGTGATAAAGGCTGGGTTGTGTGAGTTGTTCTTTTGCAGGAAACCCATAGTACAGCATATTCATTAGTCATCTTATTGCTGAGTTTTATGTATAACTCCCTGTCCACCCAACTGAAAGCACAGTATGTACTACATATTTCCTCTGATGCACTGTTAGTGATCAAATCCAAATCAGCTCTAGTGTAAGCCAGAAAGGAAAATAAAAGCAGCAGTTCTTAGAAGGGAAAGAAAAGAAAAGCAAAGCAACAGTAAGGACACATTCATTTCAAGTCATGTGAAAGACTGAGAGTATGTAATGCATCAGAGAAGAAAAAAAGTATGGGAAGTGGCATTCCACAAGTACTAGACAAAATCTATAGCAATTGGCAATGGTTTACATTCATGTATTATGTTCCTTGGCTCAAATGCTGCCAGTAGTGGTGTTTATTAAAATACTTCCTGCATTACAAATGACCAAAAAAAGCTGTGTTTCATGTCAAGAATAAAGGTAGAAGGACTGATACAGACAACAGAATACCAATTTTCTCATTGGAACAAAAGGACTGTTGATGGTTTTAATCCTGAAGGAAGATGGTAGCTGGATAAGTCTGAAGTGCTTTCAAGTCTTCTAAGCATCTGAGGAAGACATTGAAAGGCCTTGAAGGGTGTGAGGACATCCAGCTACTCAGTGTTTGCTCATCAGCTCCAGTAAGAGGAGTCAGAAAGCTCAGTTATGAACACCTAGTAACATTAAATCCTCAGTCCCTTTAAGATGTTCCCTAATTTCCCAATTTACTCTTTGAAGTTTGAGAGCTGAAGAGACACTGATGAGGTAGATTCAGGTGTTCAGTCAAGTGACTTGAAAGTTGCTGGTTACTTGCATCAAAGCCATGGTAAATGTTCTTGTGAGTGCTTTTAGACAAAGGTGTATGTCAGAAGAGTTGAGACAATTCAGTCCACAGTGGAAGGGATTTGAGCTAAGTGCATCTAAGCTCACACGAGCCAGTGCTGTCTCAGTTGTCTGTACTTCTCCAGCGCCTGAATGCTGTCACACACAGAAGCAGGGACATCTGCCATTCTGTCCTTGTACCTCATGCCACTTCCAGGATCATGCATAAACCTTATTTTCCTGTGAAGAGAGAATGTCAAAGGAGCCTAAAGAATTAAAAATACCTGAATTCCACTGAAATTCAGTGCAAATTGAATGTTCAACAGGTTAAGACCCCAATTAAAACATCAAGGGCTCAGAAAAAATTACAGATACTGCTGGTGTAAATTCAAATAATTGAGGGATACCAAGTCTCAATTTAAGCTCACCAATAATCTCATTTTATTTGGTAAAATACATGATTCATCTTAGATTTTAAAAACAATTCCTGTCTCTTCACAGATAAAATGTTGCATTATTGTCTTACATTTGGATTGTCATAAGTCATCAAGTCAGATCTTACCCAAAGTCATTATACCAAGCACTTATAATTTTTCCCCTCTGAAAAAAAAAAAAACCCACTGAGACCTCACCTCAGTTGACTTTTCTTTAGATACAGAAATAAAAAAACCCAACAGAGTGAACCCAACATTTGCACTGACAGTTGTTCAGGACTCAATTTTATCCTAAATGAATATGACATCTCTGAAAAGATTAATTCAGAGATTTGGTGCATGCTCAATAGGATTTTGAAGGAAGGTTTACTGGGAATGGTGATGGTCTATGCTGACTTTTTGCAGTGCACTTCCTTGAACCAAGGGTTGGCATTTGAGACATGCCACATTGTTAATTAAGCCCTTGGTGTTTCTGCAGCACTTACCAACTAGTCACTTTTAATGCAAATTATGAATATTCCTGAAGTTGTATTTTAGTCTTACTGATTTGCCTAGTGACAGGGCTCCAAGCAGCAGGTCAATTTTTCTAGTCTTTGCTCTGGAGACCATGGAAGTCAGTGCTGAGAAGCAGACTTAGGTGGAGGCTTACACTATCCATCAGACACTTTATTGGCCAAAGAAAAGTAAAGGATTAGAAGCTTAATCCTTGAAGCAAATTTTATTTCCTAACTTTGATTTTGCCCACAAAACAAAGTCCCCATAAACCCAGCTGTAGGACTTACAGATATATTTTTTCCTTCTTGAAAACAAATCTTTTAACTCTTTATCCTGCATTTTATGAGACTGAGATCATCTGACTCCTTCAGTAGTGGGCTAAATCTCAGGATTTTTTTGTATTTGAGCTGCCTTGGCCAAAGAGCCCCACAAACACAGGCAGGACCCCAAAAATAGTGGGACTGAGAGTGGCAAAGAACTGGATTGCAAAAATAATTAGGTCAGAAATAAGGATCTTTGGCTGCTTGCTTTTATTTACTCATCAAGTATTCTGGCTCAAGCTACAGGGAAGTACTGAAGAAGTGGTTTTGGGCATTAATTGTTGTCAACTGCCCTGAACATTACATTTTTTGCAATATATAGTTTTATACACTGGATAAATTTACAAATCAGTAATTCTTTGTCCAACCTTCAAGGTAGTTTGGGAGGGCAACCGAGCAGCCTGAGCAATAGGAAATGCTGAAATGGTAAATGGCACATTCCTATGGCCAGGGCTTCCCGGCAAACAGTCCTTGATTTAGCAGGTGGTCACAATTTTCCTGGAATGGCAGCACAGGAGAGCAGAGATAACACTGTAGCTGACCCTGCTTTCTGAAGGCTTAGAATATGTATGGTAGCAGAGCAAGATTTAAATACTCAAGTAACACAGTGAAACTAAAGATGTATTATAGCACTCCAGCTCAGGTGCCAGTCTTCAAAACGTGGAGATGAGTGTGTCAGAAACAGCATGGAAGGCAGTGCCAGGTGAGACAGTAAACTTAAACAAGGCAAAAAAATGGACAAACCAAATGTACTATACCTTTTGGGTAATTAACTACCCAAAGAGCAGGGCAAGGGGAATATAAGCTCATTCTTGAGTTAATTCACATAGTGATGCACTACAATATTTGGAAGTGTTGCAATATTACTTAGATATGCAAAGATGTGTTACTAAGCAAAAATTTAGGGAAATCCCAGTTTGCTGCCTGAATCCAATTTAAGATCAATGGAGGTTTTACTCACTATGACTACTGGTAACAAGAATTCTCCTGAAATTAAATATTTTATAATAAACAGAATTTTAAGAAAATAGTGTAATTAAGTGTTTTCTTAAGAAAAAAATAAGGGAAGAAAAAAGATAAATGCAGCGTAACTTTTGCACTAGTTCTTACCAAGTCTGTTAAAAAGAAGCTTTAAATAAATGAAAAAGAATATTTTTGAATGGTTTGGTGGAGGGAAGTCTACAAGAAAAAAAGGAGAGAAATCCTGTAGTCTTCCAGGATAAAATTCTGCCTGCTTTTCATGGCTACCCACAGGAGATACAAATACAGGAGAGAATGTGCTTTTGTAGTTAACTGAGGTTTTCAATGTAGCACTGGCTGCAAAGGCATGTCCCATACGAGCTAGCACAAACTGTACTGTAAACTGAAAATGACAGGACAGCACTTTCACCCTGTATATAGCACATTATGGGAACAGCAGCAAAGCCCAGGGTTGCCTTGACCTAAAGAAAAGCCAAATAGTTTGGCAGAACATACTGTAGGTTCTTCCAAATATGGAAGTTTCTTCTGATCTCTGGGCATGTTTCAGCAGAACTATTTTTAAACATAATGTTCATGTTTTTTAAGTACTTTTCTTTGATTGAGAAGCAGAAAATATGGGGAGAGTGGAGTAATTCTCTTTGTTTTGTTCAATTTTTTAAACAGTATGTTCTCAGTGTCAGGAGTATCAAATAACACTACTGTGTGTGTACAACTGAGAGAGATAACAACCATATTTCTTAGCTTACTACAGATGTTGAATATTAAAAAAAAGGGAAAATAAAAGCATAGGATTCTTTATCTCCCCTCCTCCAACTTAATAGTAGAAGTTATCATAATCTAGTCTGGTAAAAGCAGCAGCAGAAATTATACAGAATTACTATCCTTCTCTATTATTCAGCTTTCTGGGAATTCAGATATGTGTTTGTGTAGCAAGACATTAATTCCAGCACCTTGAGCCCCACAGTGGTTTTGGAACATTTGGAACATTTAGAACATTTATTCACTTGTTTTGTTATCTTTGTGTACATACAAGGATTTCAAATGACACTGAAAATATGAATGCATCTTCTGAGTGCTCCTGTGTAATAGAATTAAGCATGACCACAGGCAATATTACTGACACTGGTTAAGTATCACCATGAGCACTGTTTCAGGATTGCCAACAGTCCAGGGCCAATAATATGAGTCTTGCCAAGCACATACTAGATATGAGTCTTGGTTTATTCTGCTATGATAAAAATCCCATGTCTAGAAATGCCTAATTTTTCAGAGCCCTTTGGTTATAAAGTACCCAAGGTAAATAAGACTTTTTATTTTTTTGCCTGTTTTCTTCACAGTCAAGTACTGGCAATGGAGAAAAGAGATAGGCTTTTCTCAGTTTTATGGTCATTCTCAAGAATTGGCATAGGCCAGTGAACATTCCCAATGGCAAATCTGGATGTGGTAACTCTGGTTTTAGCAGGTAGGTAGCTCAGCCCTATGGACAAAGGCACTGTCACTTTTACTTACTACAACAGATGCAGCTGCTGATGGTGCACAGCCATTATGGAAGACTTTATTTCATTTCTTTTGCTGGCCTATGCTTCAGATCAATCAAAATTTGCTTTGAGTCCTTGATTTGCTTATTTATTGTAACATAAGAACATTAAAAATTTCCCCCAGTCAAATTAAAGGTTTATTTAGTCCAAACCCTTTCTCTGACAATGACAGAAAGCCTACATATGAGTTTAAGAACTGGACAAATGTAGCAGAACTCGTCAAGAATTCTCTCTTCAGTTCTAGTGATTTCAAGTTCAAAGGCTGACCAAGGCAAAAGCACTATATTAGGATTCCATTGCCCCCTGATAGATTTCTCTTGCCTCAGTGTGACGATGGGTAAACCTTTGGATCTCTCCAGTGTCTTGCAGCATGAGGTCCACACCTTACTTTCACTTTGTGTGAGAACTGAGTATTTTCTGTTGCTTTCAGTCTGCCAGCTGCTAGTTTGATTTGATGTCATTGTACTGCAACAGTGAGCAGTGGCTAATCATTCTCTGTTTATCCTCTCCATGTAACTCACAATTTGATAGATCACTTTCCTTTGGAGCATCTTAGAATCATAGAATCATAGAATCGTTAGGGTTGGAAAGGACCTTAAGATCATCTAGTTCCAACACCCCTGTCATAAACAGAGACACCCCACACTAAACCATGCCACGCAAGGC
>JBCJKH010036310.1:20111-50064 GCA_039877255.1 Loriculus beryllinus
GGAGTATTACAATTCCTAATAGTCTTATGCTATTAAGAAGAAGCAAGGCTCAACTGTACCAAAACATCCAGCACATGAAATTGTATAAATAATTTAGCTTTTCCAATTTAATTTTTTTACAGCTTTTCTTTCCAGACCATGATAAGAGATGTTAGTTCAGTCAACTGTAAGTAAGAAAAAAAGTAAAAAAAGAAAAATGCCTTTCAGGGGAACTGTATGCAAAAGTAGGGCTGCTCTTTTCACCATTTACAGCACTGTGTTAGGCTATCAAACCAACATCACACATATATTTGTCCCCCTCTTAAAAAAAATATGTATTTTGATATGAGTGAACGTTCAGTTAGGACCACAGCTACTTTCACCATGGTATTGCATTGCTCAGAAGAGGACAGTTATTCACTGATTTCAGGATTTCAGAATTGTAGGGTTCCCTGCCACAGATTTTCTGTGTGACTGCTGGCAAATTACTCTATCCTTTCTGGCAGGTTCAGATGCACTGTTAAGCTTGTATATGAATGTAAGCTTGTACTTAAGTTGTGTAAGTTCCTCGGCATCGGATCAGCCATGCCAGTTGTCTGTGCTCATGCTCATAGCTCACAACAAATCCAGTTTACTTAGCTTAGAATGAAGGAAATTTAAGATAAATAGTATAGTCTTGTATTTGCTATAGGCTGAGTTAGCACGAGGGGAGTCACTGTGTCTCAGATGATGCATATTGAACTGTTCAGCTGCAATATCTTTGCCATGTGACTGAGATTTATACCTCATTTGGAAACTACCTGGAAGGAGAGGGAAAGTTGAAAGGAGAAACAAACAAAAAAAAAAAAAAAAAAAAAACAATGGAAAGAACTGTAAAATTCTTAAAAACTGGGACTATATGAACCATGGGAGTATTGAAGAGACACACTGTTCTCATACACATGAAGACACAACATTAGTCATTCCTGAATAGGGACACAGGTTTTTTTAGAGTACGGTGATACTTGGCAAATTAGCTGATTGTTCTCCTATTAGCTATTACCTGTGATGAGCATTTTGTTTCAGTAAATATAAACAACCTTTGCATAAGACTGAATCACCTGCAACAGGCTGAACTGTGTTGTCTTCATTCTAGTAAAACCTTTGCTGCAATTAGTGAGATTTTTGAAGTACTTTGAGCTTTCAGTGTTCCACGTTTCCATAAAATAATACTCTGACTTCAGTAACAGGTCAGACTGACTAGGGATATGAAAACAAGGCTTGATTAATTATTTATTGTAATAATATCGCTTTGAATTCTTTTCTATTATTCACAAATCTTTCTTCATGCATAGTAAAGTAAGTCCTATTACATCTGAGGTAAGTAAATAGCATTACACCTGTGAGCAAAAGAGAATTTACAGAATTCAGGATGGGCATTTGTAGGAGTAAATCTGCTAGTAAGTGACCATTCTGTGGTGTTTGGTGCAGAAGTCATCCTTGTAGTGGTTTTGGAGGACTTGGGATGGCTCTCTAAAGTGAGATGTGGATGTGGTGTGCCCATTAGCTGTGAAGGTTTGGGTACGTGTCTTACTGGGTCCTCTTTTGCACCCCAAAGCTTCAACCAGGGGTGGGAAAGAGCGAAGAAGGGCTGAGTCTCAGGTCAGCAGCAATTGTGTCCCGTGAGACCCTGTTGTGATAATGCTATAGCAAGATGTGGAGGTACAAGGCTATGAGAACTAGAAACTTCATGGTGAAGTTTGGTTTGTTTTGGCAGAAATATTCTTGTGAGTGATGTTCGGTTAAATCTATGGCACTTTTCAATCAAATGAGGAGCAGCAAATTGTGTTGAATGTCTTGTGAAGGACATGCTTTGAAAGTTCAGCCTTATGCAGTTTTATGGGTTTAAGTGTAAAAAGCCTTCTGTGGGAAGAAAGAAATACACCAAACTCACTGGTGCACTTTTGCTGGGGCTCTCTTAACATCCAGGAATATACTGGGATACTGCAGAAGTTTATACATGAGAAATACTGTAGAAAAATGAATGCAGCAGGTTAAAGTGTAAAACTTCAGTCCATCCTTTCACATTTGCTTTCAGATGAACTCAGAGGAGTATCTATCAGATAGACCCAGAGGATTTGTTTCTAGCATTTGTAAAGCCTGAGGGCATGGGGACAACTTCGGGTCAGGAATGACACAATCCAGCTGGCCTGCCATTTGGGGGCCACCTTTTACAATTATTCTGGTCAGATTCCACCCACAGCAATTCAAAATCCCTCTGGACACACCTCCATATGCATTTATTCCTAATGACATAGGGTTGGCTCAAACCCTTGTAATTTCCCAGAGCCATGTGATTGTATATACAGGGTCCACTGGGGTACATTATGATTAACTTTGACCTCAAAAAGACTAACTTACCCCAGACCTCTCAAGGAAATTTTGCTTTCATGTCATTTTCAGGTTTGTGCTTTCCTAGCCAGAAAACAGAACACAAGATTCCCAATCCAAAATATTGAATAAAACCTGAATAGCATAGAATCATAGATTGGTTTGGGTTGGAAAAGAACCTTAAAGATCACCTTGTTCCAACCACCCTGCCACAGGCAGGTACATCTTCCACTAGACCAGGTTGCTCAAAGCCTCGTCCATCCCGGTTTTGAGCACTGACAGGGATGGGGCAGTCACTGGACAACCTGTTCCAGTGTCTCACCACCTCATAATGGAGAAATATCAGCCTCTTGTTCCTTTAAAAAATACAGATGTATTTATTCACCTATTCCTAGTTTCACGTACATTGTATTTCATATGCTTTCTGTAATAACACCACAAAAGACCTCATAAATGCACTAGTCAGTGGGGAATGCTATGCCTGCTTGTGATATTGCACATCTTTTCTCTAAGCCAGAAAATCTAAATGTAAAATGCAGTATTCAGAGGCACTGAGTGGGGTTTTTTGGTGCTCTCTAGAGGATGCTGGATTAATGAAACAATGAATGGATTACAGTCATCGATAGAGTTAGTTTTTCCATCTGTGGCAGACATACAGTATGCTCTTGTTAACGTGCTTCATATTAATAAACCACCCAAGTATAATTCATTAGAAGTTGCAGCTATAAATCAGAAATGGCCTTTGTTATGTTCAGCTGTCATGACTGAGGGAGCATCAGGGTGTGGGGGCTGTTCATAAAATGGCAAGAGAGGCTGCAGCACTTTGACCTCTCCCTGCAGTGTAAAGCAAGTCATGCTGTGGCTATCCACAGAGACACATTGCAGGGCTCAGTGCCCTGTCGCAAGTGAAAAACCATCTTATCACCTGCTGTCATTTTTTTGTCTTGTTGCGCTCTGCTGGGAAAGAGATGCAGAAATACTGCAGAAACGGTGTAATGCAAATGCAAGCACGCTTGCCAGCAGCCACATTCTGCAGGTGCTGATGCTGCTGTTGTGCTCTGGGAGGTCTGGGACTGCATGTACTTGACCTGGGCATGAGCTGACTCCCTGATAAAATAGAATTCAATAGAATGGAATAGTATAGAATAGAATATTTCACCTGGAAGGAACTCACCGTGGTCATCTAGTCCAACTGCCTGACCAGGGCTGCCTGACAAAAGATTAGAGTCAGTCTTAGAAACTCCCAGCTATAGGTGACTTTTCTCTAACCCTGACGTTTTGGTGGCATTAGACAGATCACTTCAGACCTGATTCAAGTCCCATTAAAGCTGATGAGGTGTTCTTTTTCCCCCTGACTTCAGTGGAAGCTCTCGCAATCTCTCAGCTTCCATGTCTCTGCCTAAGAAATTAGGATAAGCATGCCTAACTCAAAAGAGGTGTTCTGAGGATTAATTAGTTAATACTTGCAGGGTATTTTGAGGATGAGAAATGCTGAATATTGGCATTATCGCACCTGGCTGTGTTTCTCTGTATGTTTGTGTGCAAAATAAATGCTATACTTTCAATGGTAAAACTTGCGCATCAGATAAGCAGCTTGCCTATGTAAATAAATCCTCAGGCAAATAAAAATGCTCAAATAGCCCCCAGGCAACATGCAGGAAAGCAGAGGCAAAGGCAGAGGGCAGCAGAAGTAGGGGGAGATATGAAGAAGGAAGAGAGAATCAGCAGTGTGTGAGGGGGGAAATCTGTGAGAAGGAAAGTCTCTTTTTCTACATATGCATATGAATAAGCTTCACTGAATCAAAGACCACAGGCTGTGCACATGAAAATACAGTATTTCAAAATTCTTTTTATGTTGTGATTTAGCCATGGTTTCCGCTTTATGGTGACATGACCTCACTGTTTTGAGATTTTTGGTGTACACTATAACAGCCTTTGTGTAGCAATAATTGTAACTCATATGTTAATTTTTGGCATTCCTCATATATTCATTCAGTTGCTGGAATGTGCATAGTTTAAAACTAGCACATTGTAACTGAACAAACAGTGGATTAAATGTGGCTGTTTTGTCTTCTTTACTAAGCTAGGTGGGATCAAAGCTCTCTGCTTCTGTGCCATAGCTTAATTATATTTTTATTCTGAGTGCCAACATTTTACAAAATGAAATGAAACAACAACAGGAGAAAATACAGCATCCTTCAATTAGGCTTTAATCAGGTCTTGGAAGGATAAGCAAATGAAGCAGGTTTGTTAATTCAGTTGATTTCAGCCCATTGTAAAACCAATACACATAGCTCTTATTTCAGAGATGATCAGCAACGGTCTGTTTGGACCAGTAACTGCAGAGTGGATAGCAGAACAGCATGCTTAGATGCCCACAAAGAGGTAGCTGCCACACTGCCAGTGACAGACAATTAACATAAGGACAAGGAAGTGGTGACTATGTGGGAATGAATTGTACATAGGCACAGCAGTAAATAATGGTCCCTATCTATGCAATTAAATGTGAGCTGCAAGCAGGCAGTGAACAATGGCAATGCACATTACAGTTATTGCCTTTGCATTCTGTAATCTTGAGTACAGACATATTTCTCACCATTTCCTACTCATCCACATCATTCTAAATGTTTAGAAGGTGTGGACTGGATTTAATTGTGAAAGAATTTCCATATCTGTAAAGGGGAGAGGGTTAGCCTATACCTCTTTAGAAATGACACTGTGAATATGACTTATAGGAATGTGCTCACTATAATGACAGCCCTTAGCAACATGTTACATCCCCAGGGTAAAAGCTCATTCACTGACTACAGGCAAAGGCTGTAACAGAGTAAGGGAAGAAATAAAAGGCAGAAGAAAATTCCACAAAAAAAAAGAGAAAAAAAAAGTTAAAAAAGTAAAAAAGAAAAAAAGTACAAAAAAAAGTAAAAAAAAAAAAAAGTGTGGAATCAGGTAGCTTCTGCTTCTCCTCTCAAAAATCTGAAGTGCTAGCAGGAAGTGCTGTAATAATTATTTCTTCTAACAGCTGGCACTTCAACCTTCTTTCACACCAGGGGAAGTCAGTGCACAAGAGCTGCAAAGTGAGGTGGAATCTCAGGGGAATTTTTGTTGCTGAGGATAGCACTTTCATGTCATGTTTGGGAAAGAAAAAAGATTAAAAAGCAAACTGCTTCCTGCATGAACCACCTGTCTTTCTCAGGGGCCTTTTTTAAAAGATGGACCTTGATTGGAGGGGCATTTGGTTGCAGAGCTTTTTGCATGGGCTTTTTAATCCCCACTGGCTTATGTGGCTCTTGTTCTCCCTTCTCCTTGTTCCCCCTGACTCCTGGATGCTCCTTTTCACCCCATGGATGATTCTTCTCACCCCACATCTCCTCACCAGTTCTGCCCATGCTAAGGTTTGCAGGGACTTGTGTTAAAAAAGACCAGAGGCTAGACTGAAATAAAGTAACCCCAAATGTAACACAAAAAGGAAAAGTGTGGAGGAAAGGTGGCTTCTAACCTAAATATGGATTCTAGCAAGGGTCTGCTGGTTCCTGAAGTAGTTCCACGGGCACAGTCTTGTAGGCAGCAAGAAGTGTCCAGCAGCTGAAGGTGAAATAGTTGCTGAAGAAAATGTCTTTATAACCACAGCCTAAAAAGGGAAGGAGGAGGCAATGAACCAAACAAAGGAGGGAGTAGGATCCCCACAGAGCAAAGGAAATTACAATTATGGCTGAGTAGATACAGAGATGATGAAGAAAGGGTATTAAGCATGTTTCTTTAGTGAGTTCACATAAGGTTGTGTGATGGTGAGGTGACTTACCACCTTTGACTCTCATCCGGATGCAAAATTTTTCAACTGTACTTAGAGATTTTTTATGTTTTCATTTTCCTGGCATTGCTCTATAAATGTTAGAAATTTCATCTGCTACCTTCATTCAGCCCCCTGTACATGTGTTTTGACGCAGACTTCAATTGCATGGTCATCTATTATTTTTATTTCTCTGTATGGATAATTATTAAATAGTTCTTTTTATTTCCTTCATTCAATGTATGGCTCCAAGCCCTACTAATCATAATCTAAAGCCTCAGATTAATACAATGTTATTAAGTTCCCCATGTGTTTTTTATGGTTCTCTTTCTATAATTTGTCAGTTCTTCACAAACATTGTGGATTTATATTCACAGCAGCCCTAGCAATTAGATGTATTATTACCATCATTTTACAGATGGAGAACTGAAGAAAAGATAAATTATAGGCAAAGCTGTCAAAACCGTATACTAATTTTTGATGACCAAGTTTAGACACCTAGCCTATAATTTCTCATGGGCAATAGTATTAAACAGATAATCGACATTCCAGTCATCTATCTGTTTGTTTCAGCCTTCTGAATTTCTGCAAATCACAGCCAGAAAGCAGGGAATAAAAAATATTAACAGCTGAGAGCCAATTGTGTATGGCTGGCTCTAATCCAAAATGAACACTGTGGCAGAGGTAGGGAGATAGTTGCCTTATATGCCATTAAGAGTTAAGTTGAGCTTTGCATTGAAACAGCTGAAGACAGAAGTTTATTCTGTGAGTGTCTATATGTGAGTTAGGCATCTCAGTTTTCACTGGTGCCAACAGAGCCTGGGGAGCTATCATTCACTCTCCTCAGGAGACACATACATCTGATCAGCCCAGCACTCCACTGTGCTCTACCAAATGCATTGACTAGGTCTCAGTTGGATCTACTGGGGACGTAGACACACAGGTGGTGTGCAGAATCCTGCCTTGCAGACAACCAATTTATTTGACTGAATCTGCAGCCAAGCTACTCCTTAGTGTATATAGTAATGAAATGTTATACTTTCTACAGTATTCTTCCTTTACCCTTCAATACCTTCCATTTTCTGCAGCAAATTGAAACTACAAACACATTTTGATTCATCCTGTAGTCCTTATTCACATAAGGATTTCCTTGTTCACAAAAACTGCTGATACTTACTGAGTTTTCAGTACATATTCAAATCTCAGGGAAATGGATCTCCTACTGTACAAAGAGACGTATTTCTCTTTGTAATGCTCATGGTTGGGCTATATTGCATGATGGTGTGTCTGCTTGCCCTAGTGCTCCTTTTTTGATAAGCTCCACCCTGACACTTTAACTGCATGCAAATGATAGCTCTATTTTTACAGTTGAAACAAAATGTTAAAGTTTTATCCGTCGTGATGTTGACCAGTGAGAATACAACTGAAATCCTAGAAGGTATTTTAATTATACTAAAATTAGGTTTCCCATTTTTATGTTAGTTTTTGAAACCAGCCAACTGTTTAGTTACTTGACTAGTCTATTAAATAAACTTTAATTTATATGATAATTGAACAATCTCTAAATCTCACACAGCATAACTGCAAGTCTCTCTGCTACTAGAAGAGGCAACAAGGTGGTAGTATAATCTGCAGAATAGTGTACAAGTCTGGGAGCAAAGAAAACTATTTCCAGCTTCATCACTGGCTTTGCAGTTGGAATTATATTGACTAAATGCAGATGTCTGTTCTGAAGACATCTGCATCTGACTTCTGGCTCAGTTGAGAGTCAGTGAAGAACTAGTCAATAGAATCCAGGGGGCAATTCATCGTCTCTTAAATTGCATGTCTGAAATAGAGCAGATGATTGGCACCCTAAAAGGGCATACTTATCTCCAGTGACTATAAATGGAGCCCTAGGGGTTAGCTTGGTTTTAAAAGTCTACATTGTTGATGTCTAAAGTCAGGTGAGATGAATCCCACCCTCTGTATCCCCAGGCCAGTTATTTCATCTCAGTTTGCCTTTTATTTGTCTTTCTGAAAGAGCTAGTGCAATACCAGAGGCAGTAGAGTAGAATTCACATGGAGCTCTGCCTTGACTAATTAGTTTCTCAGTAGGGCCTTTTTGTAGATCACTGGGCTATCTCTATGTGGCATGGTATTGTGCAATGTAGAGAAACTCTAAGTGCTATTATAACGTTATATGGTAAAGCTCAATCAAATACCAACATCTTCCATGTAACATGGTAGAGTCTGTTGCCCTGTAGGTTGTTTTCCTATAAAAACCAAAGTTCTTAAATGATATCAGTGCAATATCAATATCAGAACTTTTGTGGTACCAATGTTTTCATAATAATCACGGTGAATTTTGCTTAGCAGAAAACCATTGCTCTTACCTTACCCTTCTTTATCTCCAATTTATTTCTTTGTCTGGAAAACACTGAAGCAGGAAGTTTCAGAAGCAGAAGCCTTGTGGCAAGACAGAATGAGTAATAAAGCTGAATTCTGGGGATATTGCCAGAGACTGTCATACAGAATGCTCTGAAGCAACAGCTCAGGAACTACAGGTGGAATTACAAGATTATATGGTGCCAAGCTTTAAGGCAAGCTGGGGAAGCAAAACAGCTTCAGCAAGGAAACAGAGGGGAGCTCCAGGTAGCTCCAAATTACCATTTTTTGAAAGCCTGGAAGGTGGTAATGAGTTTCATATTAAGGATTAGCCATGTAGCAACCTGTACAAGGAAATCTCCCATGGAATTGCATTTTTTAACTCTACTAAAGACCAGTGGTGCATATATTTTAATTGTGTATGTTATTGCATCTACAGAGATTGCAGTTTTCCTTCTTTTCTTTTTTCTGGGCAAGACCTATTCACTGCCTCCTCCAGCACTTCTGTCTAAGCTGTGCTGCATGTGATATAGTGTCAGGATCTCAGAAGTTCAGCAGCCATGATTCATCACCCTGTTTGGAAATTCAGGGTAGACCTTTATCTTCTTCCTCTTAGAATTTCCTCATATATTCAGAATTTAGGCTGATACTTTCTAGATGTTAATCTCCTACACCTCTACTCATAGTTTTCAACGCTTGCTAAGTAGTGCTATTGCAATCAGTGGGAATATCCGTGGGTAACTCTAAATTTGGCTATAAGAAGGATTGTTTTGGAAAATTGGGACCAAAATCCTTAGCTTGACCTGAGTGTCAGCTCAGAGATAAATAAAACAGAGACTTACTTTGTTCACTATAAAGTGTCAGGATTATCTAGAGATAGCTGAATTAATGTATCTTTAGAATTGAACATCTGTAAGTTAACAGCAGACACTCATTTAACTTTTTTTTTTTATATCTGCCTTCATGAACTATAATTAATATAACTTAAGACTGCAAATTGAAACATAAAAGCCAAATAAATATGTAGGCTCAAAACCAAGGTAATCAAACAATGCCCAAGAGCAGAAGAAGTTGACCTTACCCTTGCATGACCTTTATATGTTGCTTTATCACCTTGCAGCAAAGATGTAAAGTGACACTTGGGTGTGTATGTTTATGGGATAAAGAAGGCAGTCTTTCACTTTTGTTTATAGAGGAACAATGAAGCATTGCATTTTATGTTTTCTTTTAGGGGAAGTGGAAGATAAATTTACTGGCCTGTGCTCTCGTGTTGTGTACCCACAGGGAACAGATTGTGGACCTGCTCATGGACAAACTGCCATACACTTCTTTAGAAAAGCACCTATCCTTGGAGCTCTCCACTTGAACAGGAAAATAGACATAAATTGTAATATCCTATTTGACGTTTGGCACATTTCTCTTATGCAGCCAGACAGCTCTCACGGGCAGGATTTGAGTGACAGCCATGCCTACTACCACACCCTTTTCTCCAGTTGATTCATAGAATATGATGATTCTTGCTTTCCTTAGTCAGTTGAGAGGGAGGGTTTCATTTCTTGTGTTTCCAAGTAACCACTAAATTTCATTTAGCTTCATCATCTTTCACCATTTCTGTCAGCAGACAGGAGGTAGTCTCTGTGTATAAGGTAGCTTGTTTTAATTTTTCTTCTAGAGGTGCCAAATGGACAAATTGGAATGGGCAATTTGGTGATGCTTCATTCATTAAAGGGAACCTAAATGATTGACTTAAGCACTAAATTCGATTCTGAATTCTAGATGGCAAAATTTACGTGAAGTACAGCTCCTTCATAAGGCTTTGCAAAATAAGACTGACTATAATCTTTAAATAGCGAGATACATATTGCAATAACAATGATGATGTGGGTTGATAAAATGGCCCGTCGTTATGTAAATCCAACCATACAGTCATATTTCCTGGAAAAAATGTTGCCACACTCACACACACCTACTTTAGAAAAAAATAACTGCCCCCAAACCCAACACATTTGACTAGTATCCGCAAGAGATACCAGGTAAAAGTAAACGTCTACCTTTAACTCTCTCCTGAGATGAACAAGACTGACAGTATGGGGCATTAGAAAAATGTAACATGTCAGTGGCCTCAAACTGAAATGATTTAATAGGTTCAGAAATAACTTGGTTTTGTCACCGAAAAGCCTGAAATGAAAAGTAGCTGTTTCCAGAATGTCCTGTCAGAAAGGAAAAAGATTTTCTCTGTGCATGAGCCAGGAGCTGACCCAATCTTATGGCATCTTTCTTTTTGTTAAGTGCTGATACTTCCATGCTCTTTTTATTGGAGAGGCATAGATGCAGGATGAGAGAGAAGAGAAAATCAGTATGTTCTTATATAAACTCAGCCAGACAGCAGCATAATACACAAACTAGGCAAAAAACCCCAGTGAGGATTCCAAGCTTATGTTTAGAGAGTAATATGACATTTTTCCAGGGTTGAAATTCAGGCCTGACTGAAATAGATCTTTTTCCCTTTATTTAAGCCCATATGTGCAAAGGTATTTAGTTCCTAATTTTATTTTTACTACCTGAGTCTACTGATTCTAATGGGACTTAAGAACAGTAATATCTAGTTTTAATTCTTACACACTTTTCATCCCCAAAACACTCCAGAAAATATTGAACCATCGTTCCTAGTTTACTATGCAATATAAAGGCACATGCAATAGAAATGACAGAGAATTTTCTATTTAAAAAGTTTTTCATTAGTGTAGATTTCTCTAAATGAAATTTGTCTATTCATTGCAGGGGATGTGCTTGAAAAATAATTGTCAAGGGATCAGGGCTTTTGCCAGAGCAACCGATAATCTATGTTGTTTATTAAGCTGACCAGTTCCTATAAGAAGCTAAAATTTTATTCACTAATATCTTAGGGAATTCTAACTTGAGACTTTTGTGACATAACATACATAATTAAACAAGCCATCCTCAGTCTGCTTTGAAAAAGGTAGAGCAAAGCGGATATTTACAGGAGTTTTGGATTGTGATGAGTCAGCCTTAGGCTTCCTGGACTCAGTCTGTATTGGCTGTAAAAGCAACATTGAGTGAGCAGTTCAGTTGATTAGCTGTCTCAGTGGAGGCATCTGCATTTAGAAAAGATGAATCCCAGCCTAAGTTTTCTAAAATTCTTAATTGATTTTAGTTTCCTTTGCTGGAGGTTTGCTCAAGTGATTAAAATGAGTCTTGAACTTGTGTTTACCCCAACCTAATGCCCTTCAGATCAGAGTATTGTGATCAGTTCATAAATATTTAGGGTTTGCAGCACAGCATTGATAGGCGTTGATTTCACCATTTTGTGGGAAGGGCATGTTTCTCGTTGCACAAGGTTCCATTGGGTGGGAATTGTTTCTTAGTCACCTGTGTTGAAAATATAAGCTGACTTTTCCAAGACAGGCAGCAGAAAACCAGCAGAATTTGTATGTCCAGATTCTTTGCAACATTCTTTGCTTTAGGGTAGATTGCTTCCACCACTAATTGGATACACAATATAGATATTTTACATTATAGCCTGTGGCAACAGTGGTTTCTAGAGTACTTAGGAATACTCCAGGCCAATATGATGAATATTTAGGAATGTTCAGCTTAAAGTTATGGGATGTTCACCTTAAGGTTATTGGAAGAGCTGCAAAGTCAAACTCAATACGATTATCCTACTGATATAATAAAAAACTAAGGTAGTTATTTCTCTTTCCTGTCTAAAGAAAAAGAAAGCATCTGCCACTGACCACTGATAGAGACTAAACACCTAACTAACTTGAGAGACTATTGACATCCCTTTGAAGTCAATGGCAAAGTCAATGGTTTCTCTATGACCAGGATTTCAACCAGTATAAAATCCTATATTCTCCCATACCTGTGGATGCATTTTAATTTGTTGAGCTGATAACACTAATCAATGAATATTGAAAGAATGCCAAACACATTTGAAATGCATATTATTAGGCATCAAGTAATTGCTATTTCTAGTCAAATACAGGCATTTGGGAATTTACTGTTGCTTGTGCATCCCTAATCAATAAAGATTAGCCGCAAAGAGAAAGAGAACCTACTTGCAATAACTTTGATAATATGATAATAACTGAAAACATTTTGAAGTTCTACAGCTGCTTTTCCATTTCAATTACATTCAGATTAGAAATAATATTAATATTAATAATAACAATAAATTTACAATCATTAGTAAAGTTGGAACAAGTTTTAAAAGCTGGGCTTGGGATACGTATTTCTTTTCAAATTGACACATTTATAGCAATGTTGGTTTTGGCATTTTTATGAAGTTTTGTTCAGAGTCCAAAGTTCTTTAAAAATCAAGATTGTTCCATTTTTTCAAAAAGTTACCTATTTGCCAGATACTCCTGAAATATATCTGAAACCACTATACCACTTTGTATGTACTATCTTGAACACACAGGAGTCCTCAGGAACAGTTTCTTACTGAATGGTAGGCATCCATATCAAAACCTACAGGAAGATTTTTTCCTGTAAAGGCTGCTTTTCTACTACAACCAGAGTGAATTCAATCAAAAATGATGTATTGAGACTCACAGCACCAGAGTCTCTTTCAGTAATACTTCCTATTAGTATAATTATTGAGATTATTCATGCACATCTGTTGCATGTGGACCCTGATATTCAACAACTGGTTGAGCATCTGGTGTTGGTGGTAGGGGTTTGCTTTACGAAACCACAGTCCTTTCTGAGGACTGAAAGTTGCCAGGAAGAGATAGGATAGACCTGACCGAGTGAGGGAAAAATATCACTGCCAATAGTCTGGCCAACCTTCTGAGGAGAGCCTGAAACTAGAAATGATAGAGGAAAGAGATGATAATCCACAATCAGCTGGGGATGTGGTAGACTGGCTGATGTGGAAGAAGAAACTGCCAAATTAATAGAACAGGATTAAAAGGCAGTCCACTGTGACTGTATATACACAAATAAAGCCAGGAGCAGAGCATTACAGAGAGGAGCACTCACTTGGAAATCAGTGTGCAACAAGGAAGAACAGAAGGAATGAGAGGTCTGTATGTAGTTGCATGGCTACGATCCTATCAAGATCACAGAGGGGTGGATGGTGGGACAGAATCATAGAATCCACTAGGTTGGAACAGACCTTTAAGATCATAAAGTCCAACCTTTTGAGTACCTTCCAGCAAAATTACCCAGATGATACCCAACCAGAAGGGACATATATATATCATAGTTGTGCTGTCATTCAGACAGACCTGGATAGATTGGAATAATGAGACAACAGGAACCTCATGAAGTTCAGCAAAGGGAAGTATGTAAGGCCTGATCCAACAGAGTAGAAACCTTCTGCGGCTGGACAGGCTGGAAAGCAGCTTTGTAAGAAAGACATTATAGGCTGTGGTAGAATCCAAGTTAAACATGATCCAGCAATGTGCCCTTGCAGCAGAGCAGGCCAACAGGCTCCTGGGCTGTATTAAGGAGTGCCAGCAGACTGAAAAATGTGATCCTTCTCCTATGTTCGGCACTGGTGTTAATAAATCCGGAGTGCTCGTTCCAGTGCTGCCTTCCTCAATAAAAGGGAGACCTGGACATGCTAGAATGAGTCCAGCACATAAGATGTTTAATGGACTGGAGTATCTGTAAAGGAGGGGCTGAGATAACTGGGACTATTCAGCCTGCAGAAGAGAAAGCTCAGGGGGTTCTTATCCATGTGTATTAATATCTAGTGGACAGGTGTAAAGAAGATAAAGCCAGAATCTTCCCAATGGTGCCCAGTGGCAGAAGAAAAAATGGGCCCAATTGAGATACAAGCAGCTAAGTTTAAAAAGAAGAAGAAAATTGTACTGTAAGGAGGGAGTCAAACACTTCTAGACCCAGTTTCCTAGAAAGGATGTGGAGTCTCCATCCTCAAAGATATTAAAAATCCAGCTGAACGACCTAATGTAGCTGATCCTTCTTGAAACAGGAGGCTGAACTAGATGATCTTCAGAGGTCCTTGCTGACTCCAACTATTCTGTCTTTTGTGATTCTCTGAGTTATTGAATTTGGTTAAAAAAAACCAAACATGAATTCAAAATACTTAAAATAATTGATTGGAGTTAGACCTATGCTTTCATGCTGGAATGCCACTGTTTTGCATGTTTGTTTTCAAGAACTTAAGTAATGGACATTCATCAGTTTGGAAAAGTAATTAATTTTTGCAGGATGAAGCCACATTTCTGAACATTTTTAATTGCTGAATTCTATTTATTTCAGGGAGAGTAAGGTACGTAAATAACTCTGAAGGGAAAATTCCCAGGTGCTTAAATTTGAATTTGGCTTTTTTGCTTCAGGCCTCCAAATCAGACTAAATTACCATGTAGTTTTGACTAACAGGAGCAAACAGAGCTGATACAGTATTATGCAAATGAACCTGAAGGAATCATAAATAAGTTCCCTAATTTTAGGTGTATTCCCTCAATGGTGCTGTGCTTATGGAAATGAAACTGCCATTGGAAGACAAATTTATTCCTACATATTTTACTTTAAGTCTATTTTTAGTAATCGATGCATCTTCTCAGAACTCAGTCAACAATTATAAAAAATAAACCTGCATTTAAGCATTTAAGAGCACGTACTGTCTGGATCATTTTCTCTTAGAGTAATTTTTCCTAAATATAGAAATTATGAAGTCTCCTTAAATATTAAGATTGGTTTTTTTTAAGGAGTTTGAAACAATCACTCCATTTTTCTTTGTTTAAGAACCAGGGAGAACCCATTGACTTCACTGGAATTGCAGGTCTAAAATTATGGACACTATTAAACACTACTGTGCCTGTTTTTTCTCTGACTAGCAGAAACAATGTAAATGCACATGTACTCCTGGGTTACAAATAACTGTGTTTACTAAGCATGTACATTTCGTCTTGGCTGCATGACCTAGTTAGTTTCTAGTGAATTCTAGAACAAAACATTGTGAATACTATTAAAGGGCTGATAAAGAGTTTAAAATAGTGCTATTATAGTTTTGCATAACATAAACTTCTTCCTAACTATGTCTTGAGTGAAAAGGGAAGGCAGGCAGAAATGGAGCCCCTCACTATATTACATACATACACTTCACTGCAGAGCTATATGTTGAATATCGAATTTGGCTAGTTTAAAAAGATGTTATGTTTTATAAACGAAGTCAACTACAAATTATGTTTTAGAGAAGTAAAATAAGCCTAACACAGAGTTGTAAAAAATAGCAACCCCTAGCCAAAGCTAAAGATGCAGTGTTTGTGTATAACAAAGCCAGTGAGTTTTAATGATGCAGTAAAGGCAATCTGGTGTATCATTTAGAATTTATATAATGGATAATATAAAGCTGAAGCATGCAGTACCTTTGATTTTTTGAAGTGGCATTGGGGTTATAAGCAGTAGTTACTTAATGCTAATTGATTTATAATAAGTTTGATTTATTTCAAGATTTATCATTTAATTAATGGAGTGTATACCAGTTATATTTTAATTTTCTTTCTTACCTGGGAGTAAAATCTCAATTTTCTTGAATTTGGCACTAACTTAAACTGCCCTTGAAGACTCTGCCTTCCACATCCTTCAGAATGTCCCTTCCTTGAAGAAATCCTTTCTGAAATTTTCATTTCATTTCCTGTTTTCCTAGTAATACAAGACCAGTCTCAGCATTCTGACTGCCAGAATGTAGATCACAAACTCACAAGCACCAGTTCTTGCATTAGAACTAATTCTGCTGGTTTCAGGGAATTAATCCAGATTTACACTAGAGTCAGAAACACTGGTTGATTGCCTGAGCTTTATGAGCATTCTGTATCCATGTTGTATACTTTTTGACCTGTTTAATGTTAATGTCTGCAAAGCACTTCAGGACCACAGATATGGTAAGGAGATTTTCCAGCTGCCAAGACTTCTGTTCTGGTAGACCTGAGGCTTGAAAATCTCTTCCCCCACTGTTTTTCCAGATCAGACAGGATGGGACATAACCTAAGGGACTAACAGAAATCTCAATTTTGTGTTTGGATTGCCTAGAGGTGATCAACCAGCATGGTAGGAGGCAATATTTTGCTGCCAGATAACTCTAAATTTATTTTCTAGAAGAATAAAAAAGAAAAAAAAAAAAAAAAGAAAGATCAGCATGGCATCTATCTCTTGCTGTCTTCTGGTGCTTTTTCTGTGTGACTACCTGGAAATGTCTGCTTATTCTGTTCAAAGGTTGAACTTGAAGTGTTCAACTTGAAAAGGCAAAACCATTGAAATCAATGCAGATGAAGTTCTCAACGAAGATGAAGCTGCTTATATGTGGCTTACTGAATCTCTGTTGAAGCTATGATGTAGACTTGTCCTGATTTTCATATGGAGCTGACAGAACTCCAAATTTCTGAAAAACAGGTTACACATATTTAAGTACCTATATTTAGACTACTGTTTCTGAAACCTTGGATGAGATTTTCATTCCTGCTGTGGCAAACTTCAAATTCACTCAGTCAGAATTTTGGCTTCTAGTGACTACTCACAGAGGGAAAGGCACATATAGCAACAATAATCTGGCATTCTTCTTGCATTGTGTCTAATTGACTCAATCTCAAGAGAAGATCAGGCCAGTCCAGTAGAAAAGACTTTTATTTGCCTTTCAGAGAAGCTGGATTCTAGCTGAATTTTCTTGTACATCTGGAAAGTCATGACCTTCCTTTCTCCCTTTCGTTTTTACCTTTTCCTTTTAAATACAGTAGTATTCCTTCTTTCTTGACTCTTATAATATGTCCTGTATCTTATTTTCCCTATTTACTGGAAGCAGCCTTGTGATTACTTTATGAGAGTCTGTTTCAGCCCACCAGCCTATGTTTTGGAGGAAAGCATTTGCCTTGTCTTAGACTTCTGACACTGCATCAGAAGGAAGGCCTATTTCTGCACCACTGGCAAAGGTCTATGCTTATGTCTTGCAATTTCTCTTTGCTCTACTAGTGAAAATGCTGAGCAAGGTCTAAATTCTGCTTTCATGGAAAGGGATTTGTGTGTGCATTTTTGAACCTGTAAAGCCAATTGATCCAGCAGCCTCTGAAGACTCCTGAAGCCTCTGAAGACTCCTGATAATCTGAAACCCCCCTTGTCTTTGCTGCATGAACCTATTTTGCTCCTTGTCTCTGTTGTGCACATTTAAGAAATAATTATATTGGCTCATTACATTCTTAGCATTTCATTCTTTAATTCTGGTGCTAATAAACATAAAAATTTATATTCCTTCTGCCATGCACTGCATACATTCAGGCGCTGGTATACTTTACATGCACATAGTCTTTAAATCATAGTAAGTAGACCCACATACTGCCAGTTAGGTGAAGTATAATGAGCAGCGTTATTTTTAGAAGCAGAACTATATCCTTTGATTTCTATTGTACTTTTATATTGATGGAATAATTTTTGTTTGTCTTGTGCTGTGCAGCTGCATATCAAGCTGAATGCTTTGGGGATTTGTTATTCTGTGCAACAAAGCCTAATATTCCTTCCTGGTCAGTATGTGACTGCACCTGGATCATCTATTGCATTTCTAATGTCTGTAACAGATATTTCCTGTTTTGTGATTCTTTCCATTGTTCTTTGCTTTGAACTGAACTTGCCTTCTCTAGGCAAGATGTTTAAATGATTGAAGCCTTAGACACCTATTTCTACATAGTGACCCATTACTTGCTCCTCCTTTGCTGTATGTAATGTACAAATGTGGAGTTTTTCAGGACTTGTAGGGTGATATCCGATGTTTAAACACAATCTGCATCAGTGCCTCTACATTATTTCTTAACAGATGAAGTTAAAATGGTGCAAAGCCTTGGTGGATTCAGATAAATTATCTTACAATGATTTCTTGTTGATTTAATTTAATTAATTAACTACACATAAGTGTGATTACAAGTGCTTTGGAGTAATTGTTGTCTCTTCCTAAGTGTTTGTACAAAAGCTAAAACAATGAAGACAGTCCTATGAATAGTAATAAATTTAAGGAAGGAGGTTCAATAGTGTATTTTAACAAAATTTGTATTTATCTTTTCCTTTGACTATAAAGCGTACAAATACATTAATACAATGAACATACACTGTTATATAAACCATAGTGATGTAAATCCCCGAACTGAAAAAATCAATTTATTTGTCCCCACATGAAGCAAGTGAAAGAAGCTGAATATTTTCAATCATCTCACTTAATGATAACTTAGTAAATAAAAATGCATCTAACGTTAGAGAAGAATGTTACAGAGAAGTGTTGAAATTCTGTTTAGACTACCACTTATTAGCTCCTATAAAAAGAGAAGGTAAAAAATAAAATGCGCTAGAATAGTTGTGAAGAGAGAAAGTATTTACATAATGAAAAAGTCAGAACTGAAAAGGAAGAATATAGCTACATATAGATGTGATAAGTTGAAACTACAAAGAGAATTAATGTTTCTCTAGGTATAATCACACAAGCTGAATTCTGACAGGGGCATGTGAGACATTAAGAAGATATAATGAATTATGAGTGGTCAGGAATAAAATATTCAATTTCTTCAAAAATAGAATTCTCCCTAGTGCAGAGGTAAAAATGCTTTTAAGGGCCAGGATCTGAGTCATCCTGTTTTCCTTTATTTTTTTTCCCTCACACAGCTGTCAGGGATTTAAGTGGGATTTACTTGTGTGAGAAAAGATAAAAGCAGGATCTAGTATTCTTAAAAATGCTCCATCCAGCTGACTTTGCCACTCTTGACATAATTTATGAAACTTAAGAGAGTTGGGAAAAATGAAAGAATGGAGTTGTGTTCATTCAGCCTAAACATACCCAGTAAATCACTTTGGATCGTAAGTGCTTCACTTTCTGATTAGCTGTAGTAGTCCAATATACTGGAGTGAAATACACATAAATGATTGCTCCAAAGATTTCTAAGATAGTGTTATAGCTTGTTCACATACCATTGAAAGATAAGGCAAATGTTCCAAACTGAACATCTGTATACATACAATTACCAATGATTCTTTTAATTTCCTTCGATATATATAGAAAGGAAATCTTCAGAGGTTGGGGAAGGAAACCATGAATGAAATTTGTTCCAACTCTAGATATATTGTTCAAAAGCCAAACAGAACTAGTAAGTGGTGAATACTTTTAATATGGCCACTGATATATGTGGCCATTCACTACTGGAACTGACGCTGTCAACCTATTTCAGAAGTTTCAAATGTCCCTTCTTAGTAAGAGGCAAATTCCATTTGCCTCTAGGAAATGTAAATGACTGTGATTGAACTGGTATTGTTGATAGCATAACACAACAAATATATCTATAGTTATGTGTAATTGGCACTTACTGGTTTCATTGGGGTCAATGAGCTCGTCATGAGCTTTGTGCTAAGGAATGTGGCTTGTGCTCAGCAATATACTTAAGTTTGCCTGCCCTGGGGAGCAGAACACATAAGATAATTATGTTGGTATATTGGGTCATTTTAATCACACACAAAAATATCACACTTAAAGATTTCAAGCTTTTCCATGTTGCCTCTTGGCACAAGAGGAACACCCTTTTCTTCATCAAAAGCTGGGTGCCCCACATTTCAGATAGGCAATATGAAAAACCAGCTCAGAGTACAGCATCCAGATAGTTGTGTGCTGGAGTAATTTTTCTTTAAAATTAAGAGAAAAATATGGGAGGACAGAGATCAGTAAAATGTCAGTAGAATGACAAGTCTTTGCAATACTACAGTTCATCTGAATGTTGGCTTTCACCATATGTATTTTCACTGATGTCTATCCCTTACATTCTGCAGGACTGTGGTCTCAGACAGAGCCTTGCAGAACAGGGCACAGAGAGTAGGAAATATGGAGCATGGTCAACCCAGGCAGCAGTTAGCAACAGATTTGTCTGTACAGATTATCCCTTCTCATTCATGCATACGGTTGTCTTAAGGTTTCTTTTCCCCTCCAGGATTCTGTCAGACTGTCATTTTCACTGGGACTCAATGTCTAAGGTATTACATATTTAGTCATGTATAAGAGAGAAGGAGATCCTGTTTATCAAATCACATGATGGGTTTATGGAATAAAATAGCACCTGGGAGGGGGCACTTGCTAAATCAGATGCTGACTGCAGGTAATGGTAACCTATAAACACAGGAATTGCAAGCATCATTCTGCAGAAGAGTGAGATAGGATGCAACAAGCAACCCTCAGACATAATATATGAAACCTGACGTGTTGATATTCCCCTATGTGTTTGCCTAATAGCTGGTCTATTTCTTTAGGCATAGTGTTATAGTTTTATCTTGTAAGTATATGCACATATTTCAGATAAAAGGAAAGCATGAAGCCATTGTCTTGTGGAGTCTAATCGCACCCTGGTACACCAAGAACAGAGGGAACATGAATGTAATAGACTTAGTCATGAAACAGTTAGAGCAGCAGTTAGATGCTCTGGCTCACTACATAGACAAATCCTTCTGACAACATTTAGCTGGTGCAGACCATCAGTTCTCAAAGACCAGGATTTTCACAACATTGAATAAGCTGAAGCATTGGCTAAGGAAATTTTTCCAAGTGCACCTTGAATATACAGCTTCTGTGGCACAACTAACGGCATCAATAGTGTTTACAGGCACTGCACTGTAAACAAGTTCCAACACTGTAAAGCGTGAAATGTATGTGTCAAGTTTATTATGCTTCCTTTGCCTCGGGCTGATTAGTGCAAATTAATATTTCACACTAATCAGCATGAGCAGTTAGCACACAATTTGGATTTACGGAATTCAGCTGATTGCATTAAAAATGTATTTAGGCTATTTTTGCTTTGTGTAAATGGAGCAAAAATATCTGATCTGCTCCAGTAAGGCATTTTTTTGTATTTGTTCCAGTGTTAATGTCACCTTTCATATAGCAATAAATTGTTGACATGGTAGTGGCGTTATGTCTATCCAATACTTATAAAATCTGTAGTTCATAATGAAACATAAACTTATGCTTAATGTTTATTTTTTAGGTAATGACTAGTCACATTTTAAGTAACTAAGAATAGATTTTAAACCTACTTTAAAACATGCAAACAGGTAATAAGCAGACTGAAGTCTGATCCTGAAACTACTTAAGAAACTCACTTCTCAGATAAAATGGCTATTCTGGATATTATGAATATAAGTCAGTATTTTCATTCAGTTAGATCAAACAATGCTTATATGAGTTTCCTGCTGTCAAGAAGAAACAAGAATGACCACTTGCCACATTAAAGACTAAAATTAAAGTGTACCTGTTTGCACTGGCTTTCCCAAACAACACACTTTTTCTCACAGATCCTTTCCAAAACCAAAAAAAGCCTCATGAAGATGTCCCCATCAGTTTTTGGGAACGTATAATGCAGTATAATTTCTGGAAAGTTACTAAGGATGTTCTTACTGACTTCTGTGGAAACTGGCTCAGGTGCAGCATTTTCAGAACTTTGTTTAGCTCGTAGCTCTTTCAATTGTCTAGGAAATCTTTGCAACATTGATTTCAGATGCCAATTGGATGACACAGAAACTGTTAGATCAATTTTCTAGATACTGTATTAGATTTCCAGCAAGAAGACATCTGAGTACTTTGCACTAATTAAACACACACACACACACACACACACAAAACGTTTTTCCAATTAGAATTTAACTTTTGCAAAGTAAACTTAACTTTTATTTGGACCAGTCTGCCATCATGGCTATTGAAAATTACATCTGCATAGCGAGAGAATGTATCATTTTTTTGCAGAAGGTCTGGTCAGTGGTCACTCTGTGTTTTACTCAGCGCCAGAATCCAGAGCTGTTTCCTTCCTTTACTGATGTCTAGTTGAACTTCTTGAGAGCATTAGAGTATATTTGGATTCATAGTGGCTTAAACCAAAACCGGAACCTCAGTCTCAGCTGACACACATTGATAGCCCAATGTTTAGAGTGCAGCTTCAGAGTTTGGTGATGTTTCTGAGAGACCCTCAGGAAATAAAGACTTCTGAGGTTTATCCAAGGACATTATCTCCATAAGCTATAACAATGTACTATGTGAGGACCTCTTAAATCCAGACATGAAATCATTTTTCTTTGATTTGACTTTTGGTTATGAGACAAAATTCTTAATATCTTCTTGATGAAGTACAAAAACCTCAAGACAATAAGTGGGGAATTATATAATTATATATAATATGATTTATAGTTCTCTTTCTTCAGACAAATAAAAGATATCTGTATTGGACCTGTTGGAAGCCAACCCAGAATCCTGCAAAGCTCCTTCCCTAATGTGGACAGCTATTGTATGTTGTGAAATCGCCTTGAGCCATCTGCCTCTCAGTATGAGGTCTGCTTTGTACCACAAAAATCAAATAAATATGTTTCATTACCTAACAGTTGTTCATACTGAACATTCTACCATTATAAGTTAAATGAAGTCTCTTCAATTTTTTTATTTGTTGATCTAAATCCACCATTGCTTTTCCCTCTGAGTTGCTCAGTAATACATATAGAAAATTATGTAATTAAGGTTGTCAGCACAAAGAACTTTTTATGTTCTTACACACACTATAATCATGGCCCATTTGTCAGCAAATGATGACTTTAATAAAAGTGCTCACATCACAAGGAATGCCCACACACTCCTTTAATAAACACTGACTGAAAATTTACTGCCGTAGTAAGATGTTTTAGGACTTTAGCATGAGGAGGAGAAAAGTTCAACCATAACTGAAAACATATGTCCAAAAGAAAGAACCCAGCTCTTCACACTGTCAAGCCATAATGCTGATTTAAATTTAGGCAAGTACATATAGAGAAGTGCATTAAACCCGGAAATCTTACCTCATATACGGCCAGCAAACCCAATTAGAACTGCTTAAATTGAAGCTGTGATAGGATGCTCTGTCTCCTCACTGAATCAATATTATTTGTGCTTCATTTATTTACTGAGATGGTTACATTTATGCAGATCTCATGGTCCTCGGAAACATTTCTATTCGTAATGTATGTATGTCAGTGAAAAAGAGACAAGGTACCTTCTGGCTGTGGGCTCCTCTCCATCTTTTGTGAAGTCAGGTATTATCTGCTGTGGAAAAGTTTTGATTCACATTTTGGGGCAGTTTCCTATTGCATATCTTGACATACTAATCCAGATAGACACAAGCTAAACTGTGGTTAAAATGACAGGCTTACAGAACACCATTCTGTGAAGTAAGGCTTCCTATTTAGAAAATCAGACTTCAAGCTTTCAGCAGAGACTAGGAGAGTTAAACAGCTAAATTGTTTTACTTAGGAATGCAATACCCACCTGCCTTAGGTTCTTTGAAAATCCTAGCATAATTTATTAATCTTTGATTTGTTTAACAAATTCTCTGTTATAGCAGGGTAAGAATAATTTACAAAAGAAGAATGGAAACTATGAAATTCATACATTTCTAAATAGATGGAAAAAGATTGTAGTAAATTACAGCTTTAATGAAAAGACAATGAATGATTAATTAGACTACAGTAAATAACAGTATATTTGATGACCAGTTAACATGCTAGTAGAATAAAAATATACAAAAAGAAGTGTGCTCCATATTTAACCTTAGCATAGTTAGAGTTAGAAAGGTTAAATTGTATTGATTAATCAATTTTTTTATATATTTTTTTTAAATATATAAATAGGACAGAAGAATCTCAAACCCAATAAAATTCCTTATCTTTCCCTGGATTGTGTTGGTAGGTCATCTCTAGTGTTAGAGTCCGTGGTATATCCTTCAGACAACTCTTTGAGAATTTTCTAATTTTAAACATGTAATAACATGTCCTTTGGACATTGTGAAAGCTGCACTGTGCTGTAAAACTCCTGTACTTATCCATCCCCATGTAATTGACTAAGTGAAAAGAAAACATTGTGGAGCCCTCAGGGTGTCTTTACTGCTGTGGAGGCTAGCAGATCCAGCTGGTTATTGTGGAAAGGAGCATGGGAATCTTTAAACAAAGTTACTCTAGTTGTGGCCGTGCCATGGATGTTTATCAGGATGGTGGCCCAGAATTAATATGATCACTCCCAGAGCCAAAAGTCTATTCTGCATCCTGTGCTCATCCATTTGAAGAGGATCATGAAAGGTCAGGGTGACTTATACGTATTTCACATATATGACAAACAGGGGTATATGCAGTTCTCTTCTAAGTACATTTGCTGCAAATACCTGAGTTCACTCGTCTTCAAATGGAAACAAGGATGTCATATTTGACCCTAGGCTTCTGAGCATTATAAGAAATAATTTAAAACCAGATGTACTTCATGGACAAGTGTTCATTTCTGTGTGTAAAGTCTGAGCAGAAAATATGTAAATATGTGGCAGCTCTGGATAGGTATAGGATTATAGAATGCTTCTATGGTATCCTATTAATGTGTGTAGAAAACACGAATCACATATATAAAGCCTAAAAAGCTTTATGTATGAAGGCTTATAAGTAATTATTCAAATCAAGCTTCAGAGCCTAGTGTCAGAAGGCTTGTACTTTCACTGGCTTCTACAGGAACAGAAATATATGCCTAAACAGAGGTGTCAAAAACCACCTTGATTCATCCTAACTATCCATTTCTCAGAGCGAGCAAGCAAGTCATGAACAGCCTATAAAATACAGAAAAGCAATACAAAATCTATGACTTATGATTTATTCAGCACATCCTGAAGATCAGGAACCTTGGAGAAATCTGTAAATGAAGTCAGTATGCTGGGACATCCAGAATCATTAAGCATTTAGAATATAATGACCAAATTGAATACATTAAGAAACAACTAATACAATTGGTAAGAATCTGTCAGATCTAGAATATTTACTGAGAGAAAAAAGTAAAGTTATTAGTAAGTCTGGAGGTCATTTTCAGTCATTTGAACTACCTCTGTCCCAGAAAAGTTAGAAAACCATAGAATTGTAGAATGGTTTGGGTTGGAAGAGATCATGGGGTTTCAACTCCCCTGCCTAGCGGGGCACCTCCCACTGGACCAGGTTGCTCCAAGCCTCAACCAACCTGGCCTTGAACACTTCAGGGATGAGGCAGCCACAGCTTCTCTGGGCAACCTGTGCCAGTGTCTCAACACCCTCACAGTAAAGAATTTCTTCCTAATATCTAACCTAAATCTACCCTCATTTGATTTAAAGCCATTCCCCCTTGTCCTATCATTACATGCTCCTGTAAAAAGAGAAATGTGAGCATAAATAACTTATAATGATTAACTGTAAATTTGAAGACTTCTCTGCAGTAAAGTACCATGTTCTGGAAGTAAGTAATCTGAGTAAATTTGCGCATTAAAGGTAGGGTTTAACTCTCCTGTTTATAAGGAACACACATAAGCTGTTGAAAACCTGTCTCAGCTGTTCTCTAAAAAGACAGAAATGTTTGTAAAGTATGATATTGGAAAATTTCCATCTTGATGTTTGACCTCTTGGTCTAATAGTTGGCTAGTTAGTTACTGTGATGATAGTGCCCAAAGCATTAACGGCTGCAACATCAAAAAACTGTGAAACACAAGATTACCTAAAAGGAACAGATTACCATTTATAAAGGAAATATGTATTTTTCATTTATATATATATATATGTTGCTACTGTTAATTTTTTTAGCTAAATTAATCGACTTACAAATTAATACACAGGTTAATTCTCAGGTAGCAAAATTACAGAGAAAAGCTGTACACCTATTTTTCCTGTATCTGTTTGGGTGATATGAATAATTTTCTGGAAACACCTCTCTCGCTCCACTAACTATAGTGTGAATGTGTATAACCTATTTAGGTAGACGGAATGGGTAAAATGAATTTAACATAGGTCAAAAAAATATCTGCTGTAGACTTATAGATATTTTACCAAGAGGTGTTCTAGAGTTAACAACCATAGATTATAAAAATTGCTGTAAATATAATGATACTGCTATAGTTTCTATAAAATTATGTAGTAAGTATATATTTACACACATGCTCTTTTTCTAAAGAAATAGATTGCATAATGTAAGTTTATGACCATGAGTGTGCAGTAGTTGTAGTTTAATATCCATTCCATATTATCGTTGCAAAATCAGAAGCAATTTGAATAACTGGATTTTCTCTCTTTCATTTTCCTGCTCTTATTTTACTTCTATGACAAAACTGTGCCTCTGGATTTTGATAGTATTGGTTATGACTAAGCAGACACATAAAAGAGAAGCATGATCACCTATCTGCTTAATAGTACACAGTATTTACCAAATTTCATTTTTCAAAAAATTAAATCGAGCAGAATATCTATGTACAGAAAATACTTTTGTGATAAGAAAACAGGCTTTTTTGGGGGGCATATTTTTTCTGTTTTCTCAATTTATAATGTACAAATAATTTTTTTATAAAAAATATTAAGAAAAAGGGTGAGGATAAACTTTAAATGAATTTATACATTATTTACGTTGTTTTGTGCATTGAGCAAAGGCGTAGCCTCATCAAAGTAGTAAAGACCTAATATTTAATATATATAAGGAAATGAATGCAAACAGCAAACAAGAGATATGTGAAGATACCTGAGTTTTGAAAACAGCTTTACTATGTTGTTATAAAGGAAAATATGTTCTGGTTGTATTATTTGGTGCTGTGAGAACTGCTCCTATTCTTTTTAATCACTGCAGTCCTCAGTGCCTCTGACATTCTGTCCATCAGAAGTCTAACTGTAAGCCTGAAATCAACTGAAGTAGTAAAGGCACAGACCTTAATTAGCATGAGAGATTTGGTACTTAATTCTGAAAGTACCTGAAACCCCCACTGACATCTGAAAACTCTCAGAATAATATGCTCCTGAAAAAAATACGGATCAAACAGAATTAGAAGAATGGATGTTTTTTGACTTTTTAATCTTTTTTCTTGCTTTTGTCAAATAAATCTGATTTTCTTAAATTATTTTTTTTATTTATATAAAATAAAGCTGTTATGCACACAATCATCTCTATTCTACAATGCAAATTCACACATGAAAAGTTACAGGTTCTAGTTCTATGAGATGCAGATGTTTCTCCAGCTGTAGAGGAGATCCATCTAACCAGATGCAGAGCTCCACAATGGAAACATCCGTATCTGAGCTAGTCACATTACCTTCTACCTTTGTGACTGAGAAAAAAACAGGTGTAGTTATGGCATGAAAAAGTTATTTAGATGTCTGTATTGTCAGATGACTCATTCTTTAAAATGCTTTTCACTCAACTATGTCAAGAGAAATCCCAGTAAGAATGGCAAAATATTGATGCCTAAGGTTAGCTCATGTAGACCACATCCTCAGTGAAGAATCTTGATTTTGTGATATCAGGCACCTCATAACTTGATGCTCTATTTCCCATTCTTTTACATCCCCTAAACTGCTTGCTTCTCTTTCAAACCAATGCTGAAGAGGACTGAAGGTGCAACAAATTCATCCATAATCATCCTATTTCTAAACCTTATTCCATTAGGACATAATATGACAGAATAAGGCAGAGATGACTGAAGTAATAAGCAACTTGTGTTAAACAGCTGCAACAACCTCTCAGTGAACACATTTTAACACAGTGAATACAGAGATAAGCCTGAACACAGACTATCTGAATTTCAGATATTTCATTTCAGTTCATCAATTTATCCCACCTTGGTGTTTGTGTCACTTTCTAAAGGCTGCAGGTTGAGCAAAGACTTTGTGTCTCACCAGCTTATGACTGGTGAGGTGAGCTTTTACATCAGTCATCTGGGGTCAGTAGAGATGCAGGGACAAGGTATCTAACTCACATAGTGCTCATTTTTATGCACTCAATTACCAACTACAACCTGCCCTTAAGCTCTTCAGATGAAACTTCTGCTGAAATGAAAACTTCTACTAATTTTCAGTGGGTACAAGATGTGATCCATATGGGCAATAAACTTGTGATTTATAGGCATGAGCTATGGTGCTCTATAGAAATATCCACAAAGAAACAACATTATTTGTGAGGATATTCCCTTTGTTTCATAATAAAATAAAGGCAACATATGTGTCTAAAGGAGCACATATGCTGTCTTACTCATTCTTAGCAGCAAGGTCATTTCCCAAAGGACATGCAACAAAAAAAAATTGATCTACAAACAGCTCTTATAGCAGTTACTAAATATCTAGCCTTGAAAATCACTTCTAAAAGCAGAGGATGTATTGTGTTGTTGTATATTGTATTTTCATCTTTCACTACCAGAGTCAATATTTCCACTACGATCAGTCAAAGAATTGCAGAGTCCAGCTGTACACATTCAATTGCATAAAAGATATTCAGGTGTTACTAGGGAATCTATTATCTGCATTTGAGCCTTTGTCTAGGAAAAAATAGGGGAAAACCCTTCAGTTAATTAGGAAATTTGATACTATACAGGGCTTAATGATTTAAATATGCTGCAAATGTATTTTAGGACAAATTCTGGCATCCACCAAGAAACGGCAAAGCTGGGAAGCAAGCAGAAACTGCTTGTCTAGTAACCATAGCCACAATAGGATGAAGATTTTCTTGGCTGCTGAACTAATGTAAAGGGTTAGCTGGAATTAAGCTGTGATAGATATTGATAGAGTGAGGAGCTTAAATGTGACACAGAAAGCAAGTGAATTGAGTGTAAAGAAGAATTTAGAAAAATATTTACATAAAAATGTGGCGACAGAAGTAGAAATGAAGGAAGCAGAGACTTCCTGAATGTCAGAGAAACAAACACACAAACTGAAGTAGAATAAGCTGCTGTATCTATGTGTGTGTGAGAGGGGAGGAGTCTTCACTCTTATAAGGTAAAAAATGTCTGAAATTTCATGGGAAATGTTCCATAACCACAACCGCAAATGATTTTATTTTCTTTTTAGAGGCAGCAAGAATCCAAGATCCAGATAGGAAAAAAGGTGTCCTAGGAGGTTTCGGGTTGTGCCTTATGCTTGCTGTATTCCCTGTAGCAATGGATTTTGCTTTACAATCTATCTAAACCACGTGTTTATATTGTTGGTACTTTCTTCCCAAAAACCAATAAATCACTCTCGTTCAAGAAGAGATGATTCAGTTTTCAGAATATTTAGGGTTTTATCTATAAATTGCTAGATTGGGGCATTAAAAAAAACCCAATAAAATGAAACAAACCATTCCTATTCTTTTAATATTTCTAACATCAGGCACGCCACAGCAAGACAAAGAAGCCTTTATCAGCAAATTGGCTGGGTTTGTGAACACTGGCTCTGACCTCAGCTGCACTAGCTGATGCAACCATGTAGAGAACTTATCCTCTTCTAAGGGAACTATGGGTGATGCTTTTGCTATCCCTTGTGACTTTAATACAAAGTCTCCTGAAATTTTAGTTTTTTGCTTACTGACTTAGCAATTGGAATGAGGGAGACACACCAGAACCTGCTTTTTCCTTTTCCTTTTCCTTTTCCTTTTCCTTTTCCTTTTCCTTTTCCTTTTCCTTTTCCTTTTCCTTTTCCTTT
>JBCJKH010036314.1:0-37558 GCA_039877255.1 Loriculus beryllinus
GGGGTGTCCTGCCTTTCCCCCCCCCCCCCCCCCCCCCCGAAAGACCCAATTCCTATTAAGATATTAAGAAATTTCTTAGGCCAAACAGCTTTGCAGAGATACATTTGCTTTTCAATGCAGTTGTCACTCCCTGATTCAATTATTACTGAAAGTTTCAGAGGCAAAATTAATTAGCAGTCTGCCACAGCTCTCCTGACTCCTGGAGTTTTAGGAATGACTTGATTTTTGTAGAACAGATCTTATTACAGGCAATGGACAAGTCTAGACAAAACAACTTTGTGCAGCTCCTGAAAACATTATTATTAACATCCTCTGAAACTGCAGACTTGCCAGATTTTAGGACTGTAAGCACAGGATGTAGAATTCAGATTATACCTGACTGGAAAAAGGTCTTACATTTTTCAGCTATCTCCATCAATCATCATATTATCAAATAGCTCCATGGACATCTTTTAGGTTAAGGAAAAAGTGGTAATGAGGGGAAGTCCATGCCTGAAAAGCAGGTAGTGTTAGAATTTAATTTTCAAATTTGTCAGCTTAACTCTGCAGGAGAAATATTCAGACTTTTCATATGTTAAGGGTAATACCAATTGTATTTTGTCTCTTTAGTTACACATAGTCCCATGTATGGATTTAGCAGTGCTTTCTCTATATAAATAATGGAGATTTTACTCCTTTTCAGTATGCATCAATATCTGCTATTTTCCCCGAGGTCAAAATAGTGTAATTTCTCAGACGTGTATAGTACTTCTATTTTCAGGGCCACATAATGCAAAGTAAAATGTTCTCTGTGGACTCAAGTCCTCTTTCAATTCTTTTCTCATCTGCTCAAAATGTCATGTGTTTCCCATGACTTTTGAAGGGTCATGATGCGTGAGACATTGATAAGAACTTGCCTTAATCTGCAAATTGCAGCACCCTGGAAGTACTGGAGACAGATTCCTCTTTGAGGTATAGCACTGGGTGAACATCTCAGCAGAAGCAGTAAGGGTAGTATGAAGTCAAGAGTAGAAGACCAACAAGTCTAAAGCAAGAAGCTAATTGAGGATTCCCTGTTCAAATTCCTCCAACCATACAGACAGCTTTCTAGGCAAGTTTCTAACTAATATCACCAAATACCTTTGGGAATTGGCTACCTTTGATATCTGGATGGGAATGGAAACCTTTGAAGAAATGATACATAGAGAGTAATTTATAAAAGAATTTTCACCATCATTTGACCTTATATTTCTAGGGATTCAATTATAATTAAAAGCTTTGTTATATTTTCCAAACTATGAACAATTATCTGCAAAATACTGAAGCTGGTTCACCGTCCTAGCTAGCTAGGCAGTGGCAATTGAACCTCAGGTGTAAAAGGTGGGGCCAGTTCTGCGCACCCTGCCCCCACCTAAAAATATCCACTGCTCAGGCTGGAAGGGCTTACTGTCACTTGTCTGTATGGACAGGCAAGGGTCGAAACGGAGGTGACCAGGTGCATGGGAAGCTGCAGATCCAACCTTGCATGCAGGCAGACCAGGGCATGAGTTGTTTGTGATTGCCCAGGAAATGTCAGTCCTGGTCAGACACTTCCTGATTGCCTAAGCTGCCTTTTGTCCAACCGGTTTTGCATATCCCACATGCTGTTGGTCGTCATGCTTGTAGTAAGCGTGGGTAAAGCCCTTCCCAAATCTTCATTCACGAAGACAAGCCATCAAGATTCAAAAGAAAAGAAAAGGTGAAAGTGTCATAGCGTAAGGAAGTTTTTGCTACAAATATAAGTACTGTTCTCACACATCTATTTGCAATTTCTAGTAGCAAGTACAACTTCAAATCCAAGGAATTCCTGAGAAAACCTTGGGGGAAATTTGTCCAATTAGTCATCTTAGTATCAGCTATAGGCTGTTTTCTAAATCTTATGCCAGTTTGTGAGAGACTGATCTGAAATCAGACTTCACTGTCCATTTTCTCAAAGATTGGTCTGAGGAACTGAAATGGCACTCCACAGACCATTGTCTCAGCGATGGGTGGGAGGAGTTGAGATAAGACTCTTCCTAAAGTGCTGGCTGCAAGACCAGGGAAACTGGTATACCAGGAACATGTAATACATGACATGAAGAGCAGAGATGCTCCCCCCAGCTCTTTACAAAAGGGGAAAAGGTAATCGCCAAGAGACATATCACCAAGAGGCACATCGCCAGGGAGCCATTGCCATGAGGGTGACTCCAGAAAGACATCTCCATGAGGACACTCTCTGCCAATGACTATTATGGACCCTGAGGAGCACCCTCCATGAGACATCGCCATGAGGGCAAATCCACCAGAAATGCTCCAGAGGGTACCTTCAAGGGGACTGCAGAAGGATACCTCCACAAGGAGCACCCACCGCCGATGGACTCTTGGGGAACACTCTGCTCCAATACTACAAGACTACAAACCCTGAAGAACTCCCACCACCAATGACAACGACAACAGATTCCCCGGGACACCACTGGATCCACGGTGGTAACTATCTCTCTCTCTCTCTGTGCACCCCAAACCCTTGCTTCGTTTTTTACCTTTTTCCAATCTGTCCTATCGCTATCCCCTTTATAACAATAATTTCCCTTTTTTTACGATAGCTGTCTTTTTATAATTCAGACTAAACAAATTGTCCAATTATGGTACTTGATCTCGTTTGTGTCTTAATTTCATTCTTGGGATCACGAACTGAAATAATGTCGAGCACTGGGGTTTTTCCTCCAATCGGACCCTGACACAGTTCTTCAGATCCCATAGCTCTGACTTGCAAAATTGATCCACATTTGCTGAGGTAATTTGCTGAATAAGGCTTGATGCTCAAAAAGGCCTCTTTCCAAAGAATATTAACTGGAATATTGCAAGGACTTCTCTAAGGAGACTGTGTTCTGCTTTTGGCCATGCTGAGCCCTGACACTGATTCAAAGCAGGAACTGGACATTTATGGCAAAGAACTGCTCTTTAGTCTCTGGTAACATAAGGCATGTGCTGCATAAAACCCTTGGAAAATGTTTGTAGCCCCACAAAACATCCAGACACATTCAGTACGTGCAAATCAATGAAAAAAAAAGCAAGAAAATAAAAATAATAAGCACTTTAACTTAGGCTAAATCTTAGGAGCCAGGATACAACATGTTGTTAAGTGCTTATGTGGAGTGAAATCTTATTTTTTTAAGGCTCCGTGCAATAACCCAGCTCTAGAATACGTTATTTTTTCAGTTGCTCAGTGAGAAATAACAATATGCTGTAGAAGTATGATAGTAGCAATATATTATTTCTTCTTTCATTGTATTAATTAAATTTATCAAAAGAAGTTATCAGTGTGTCCATCTTCTCATATGATTAGCAGCAAGAATTTACAATAGTGAATGGATCTAAGAAGAAAATAGGTTTCCGAGCTGTGGTTTACAAATTGAATCAATGTAAGTATATCCTAGGAAACCCAATTTGTTATGTCTCAGTTAATGAAACTGTTCTATAGTTTGTGTTCATCATAAACACAGAGTTCATTTTCCTGGAACGTAGTATTTCATTTCCACATCACTTTGATAGTACATAGACAGTAAGATCCAAATATTTTATTATGATTTACTCATTAATGTCTGGACTGTTGATAGAAGTCACCTTTTTTGCAGACAAGCTTTAGCAGCAGTTTCTAGTTCCTTAACACCAGCATGCTGCTCTTGTGCATGTAAGTTTTTCCAGTCTTGCTGCAAAGAACACATTTAGGTAGTCATCTTTTCAGTTTTTAACATGATGATGGACTCAGAACCTTTCTACCCCTTTCACAACAGCAGCTCCTGGGGAAGAAGGATAAAAGAAACCTCATCTCTTTCTACTGTCATCTTAAGATTGTCAGAAACTCTTTGCACAATAAAATCTGCTTGTACATATCCTGGCACCTTTTAGGCATTCCTTTTTTCAGCATCTTCTGCTGGACATAAGAACCGAATTTTCCAGTTTAATTATCTTAAGGTAAATTTTTTTTAAGATGATGGTGAAATACAGAGAAGGGATATCCTCAAGCTCGCAGTTATGAGATTAGCTACTTTTATATTTAATTTCTGTGACACTGCTATAATTCTCTGTGAGTCTTCAGGACCTGTCCTGTCAGAGTATTGCTATTTTAATATGTGGCTTGAACTAAAAGACTTTACAGCACCCAAGAATGTTGGCACAAATAATACTTCACATCTTTACCGTAGTGACCAGTCTTCAATTTTCACATCCTCACATAACATTTTTCACGTATTTTCTCACCATATTTGTTACTTCAGTGGTAGCAATATTTGTAATAATTGCAATTGGAAAAAAAAAAAGAAAAAAAAGATAGGCATATTCATTGTTGCCCTCTGGTTTCTAGTTCTTGCAGAATAGTTTGGGTTTTGGTTTTCTTTGCTGTGCACAGTGGAGTGCAGAGGTGGATTATGAGATGTTTGAGAACGCGCTCTTGACATTTGCACCTGTATTACAGGACAGCATATGTAAGATTATACCTGTTCTGTTAGTGTAACGTGTTGGACAGAAGTCTTGGCAAATTGGTTATTTACTCTTAAAGCAGGTATTCATGCTTATTTGTATGTACCTAGTGTTTAAAAGGCATCCCTATAGACAAGTATAGTAATACAAAACCTGTGGTGGGAAAGGACTCTTGTACAGTCTCTGTCCTAGAGACAGGGACTGATATAAATATCAACTTCCACTGACATGTCTCCAGTGATGCTAGACCTTATTGTCTGCTTTTCCATACCCTGTGCTTTAACGTGTTTCTTATGCTTGAAAGGAATTTACTTAAACTACAAATTCATTCCTTATTTATTCTCATCTTTCAAGGTTTGCTCTTGTTTTGGGCTTTTTGGCTTTTTTTTTTTTTTTTTTCAAGGAGATCTTGAGAACTGAACTTTTCAGTTTTGAAATAAAAAATTAGTAGGATGATCAGACACATCTAATATAAAACTTTGGGAAGTTATTTGACATGACAAAAACAAACAAACAAACAAACAAAACCAACAAAGAAACAAACCCAAACCTTTTGTGATGATAATTTGAAAAAATTAGGTAGTGGCTACCCAACTATTTTTTGAAATAGTGTTCAAGTCAAAGCAGTGGAAAGCAGATAGCAGGGGAAGTAGGCTTTTCACACATTTAGTTATGCCTAATTTGCTCCACTATGCATCAAAAGTAATATTTATCACTCTTGCATAAAAGGTCTAAAATGGTTTAATCATCTTCTCTCTGTTTTAATTTCTTGCTTTTATTTGAGGTAAGGAGAGGCTGTCAGTTGCTGCGCAATGGCACTGTATGTCTTTGTTAAATGTACACTGAACTTCCTTTTCCATTGTGTCTTCTTTTATATCTTCTCATCTTCTTGCTCCCTCCAGATTTTCAAAATATAAACTCAGACCATACAGAGCTTCTAGGTTGCAGCCAGACAGGGAAAGATAGAAGCTGTCTTTGGAGTCATGAACTGGTGTGACAGCACTGTAGACAGTCAGACAGAAGAAGATATCAAATACAGAGCTTTTGAGGCCTCTTGTTTCACAAATACACAAACATGCTGATACATTACCTGGAGTAAAAGCCATACCAACAATAAAAAGATAAAGTAAGTAAGAGGGAGAGGAGAGATTGATGGACATAACAGTAGCTCATCTAAAATGCATATTTTAATGCTGGTTAAAAGTCTGCATAGGAACTAATGAATTGCAGGCATATATGTGTTGTGTGCCCAGTAAAACAGAACGGTTTAAATTATGCAGGACATGTTATCCTGTTGCCAAATATTTAACATAATTCCTACAGAAGAGAGACAACTCAGGGGATCCTTATTTAAACATTAGTAATCAAATCCTTTTCTCATCATGGCAAACTCTATTACATAATTTGTGCCTGCCACATCTAGATCTTGCACAGTAACTGATTTGCAAAGAGGCAGTCTAGTGCTGGTTGACAAAACTTAGTGCTTCAGTAACAATTTGTGCTGTACCATAACTGGGTGTGTAAATCCAGGTCCATATAGATTAGCATTTGTTGATTATAATTGTTGTCTCTGTCTGTATATTTTACAGGTATTTACAATTATTTCTTGTCCTGGGATTAAGAAAGAATATCTTTACTACAGAAAATTACCTGTTCTGACTCAAAAATAAAAATGTTGTAAACGCAGATATTTTCCATGCGATGAAAGTCACCCAGAGCTCCCCATAGCTCTTTTGAAAGTAATGTTTTCATTGCAAATGGGCTGATCTGTCTAACGGGTACAAATTGTTCCTTCCTGAAATCAATTTTATTTCAAATTCAGTATCTTTCAAAATTTATGGTTACTAGTCTGTAGCATTTTTTGCTTCTGTAAAATGCACAAAGAAAGTTATCCCAGTGCAATGTGTCATCTCATAAGAGTTATTAATTATTTTAGTCTTCTTGTCTCACTTTGATGTTCTAACAAGTTGTACACCATGCTGACCCCTCTGTGTTTCATCCAACTGAGTGCATATGGGTGTTGATAATTTAATAACAATGGGAAAGGAAAAAAGTATAAAGAAAGCAGTGAAAACCTTAGGCAGACAGCAGCTTTGATAGTAGCAGATGAAGTTTCAGTGGGAATTACAAATGAGATAGAGCAGAATTTGTAATAAAGATCCACTATGCAGTACAAGTAACTGAACTTCCACCTACATATTTCAAACTTATTTCCACAGCAGTTGAAATTCCATAATGTTAATGCTGACCTTTACTATGTGGGAACATTAGGGGAAGATGTCTCTTGCTGTATTGTGAGAGCACAAAATCTGAGAGTTTGAGAGCATGATAGAAAGCTTTAGGAACTAATGGCAAATTTAGTGTCCTCTATAAAGACTATTGCATGTTTGATATATGAATTATAAGATTGGATTCCACAATTAAACCACTACAAAATTTTAATATGTTTTTATGCCATTTTGTTAAAATTTGGAATAGAAATTAGTGAGATTATAATGGGAATGTATAGGTTAAAAGCATTATAGTAGTTTTATGTACCTTGCATACTTCTGCACCTATAATTTCTGGAGCTGATATATGTAGCATACACAAAAAGCAACACAAGTCCGAAAATAATATTGGAGGAAAATCTGTCTATGAGGTAGTAAATCCTAGACTTTCATATCTGATCCTTTTAGCAGATAGCTTCTAGAAAAATAAAAGCTATCAGTGGACTTCATTTTGGTTGCTGATACAGTGTTACAGAGAATAGAATGCTGTGTATTGTACTGAGCATTATATAACGTTTAGCAAATACTCCATTACAATAAATACAGAGCAATATTTTGGGATATAGCTCTTTGGCTTCTGACCATTTCACTTCAAGGATCACCTGTGCTAATGCCAACAATAGCAACTTTATGGTGACTGTGTCTGATCTCCGTTAATTTGAACAAATTCTTCTTTATTCTTTTAATGATGTTCACTTTCTAATCCTTAGTAACTTACTGGCAATTCAGAATTTAAAATTTACTTCCATTTTCTTTTCCATTTTCAGTTTTAGATCTCATGTTTCACTGCACTCCTTCCCCAGCACTTCTGTCCTTTGCTTGAAACCTTACATATCTTGTTTTCTGAAGGGCAGGCATATATAAATTAAATGTTAGTTTTTGGCTCTGAAGAAATTGGTTTGGGGTCCGTGACTAGACCTCTTCTGTCATTTCTCCCATCTTGTTCTTCCCACATTGTGCCTGACATATTACCTCTTTTTGTCTATTTTCTGTACCTCATTCTTCATGGTTGCTTTAACTTGCTCTCATCATTTCCCATTCTTTGATTTTGTCTTTCATTTTTTTTCTTTTCATTCTGTTCATTTTGTCAACTTTACTCTTGCCATATTACATAATTCCACATTTAGTTAATTCACTTTACGTTTGATAAAGAAGAATCAAGCCTCTCAAACCTCATTTGCTGATATATTTGCTCTACCTTGCTACAGAAGCAGTGACTACTGTTGTTTCTCCCAGAAATTTTCTTTTAGCCATCTCCTTTGCCATGCTTCCAGCCCTGCATGCTAAGGTTGGTGTTTGCAAAGCTAGTGAATGAGGTGGAATCTTGTCACCCAGTTGCTCTTCACACCTTGGTGATGAAGCCCCAGAGAGCCAATTTACTGAATTAACAGCTGTGTACAAATCTTAAAAACTGTGGTTTGAGAAGTAGTCTTTCCTACCAGTAGACATTCCACTTTTCCTTGAGATGTGTTCAAATTCCAGCTCTAATGTTCCATCTATGAATAACTTGCATGGAAGGAAAGCCGGACAGAAAAAGGGAGCTGTCTGAGATCTGCAGAAGAACTTAGAAAGCAAGAAAGACACAATTTTCAAAGGACTTCTTCTGCATTCAGTAAAATTTTGATCTATTCAAATGATACTGGTTTTGGATCTGCATCTTGCAATGACAATATGCCACCAGTGGTTGTCATGATGTGGCAAAAGAGGAGATAAAGTGACAGTTTGCACATATTTCTTAATCTAGCCTGAAGTACACCCAGTGATCTCTGGAAAACTTTATCACTATTTCAAGGACAGAAGGTATTACAGGATGAAATCTGAGCTCCCACTGTGCAATAGAATGGCTTTGACTTACTGGTAATGAGAGTAGAATTAAGTCCATTCTACTTAGTGGGTGTGAAATTAGCTCATTTGGTGCGACACTATTGCATTTTCTAGACAGTGTAAGAAAAATCTGGTTGAGAGGGACTATGAAGATAAAAATCATCAATACCGGTGTCTTGAAAAAATGAATTTGATTTCTATTTGAAAAAAGCCCAGCAAGTGACAATATCAACTGAAGTACCACATATATTGGTCCTTGATTTGAAACTAAGCTATTAATTGGTTATAATGTGGTGTTGAAAGAGATTAGAAGACTGAGGTTGGATGCAGAATTTTCATTTAATCACCAGATATTTTCTTTCTGCTCTTGTCTTTAAAAGAGAGAAGCTTTAGCTCTTTTAATACTTTCCAGCATCTCTCCTTTCACTTTTGAGTTTAAATACTTCCATGCTCTATGTGGCATTAAACAAAATAATTTCAGTAGTTGTATGTAGGGTATTTAATTCACATGATAAGTAAATAACGGTAAGACTGAATTCATCTGAAACAAAAAAGCAAAAAAGCAAATTGCAAAGAATTTCTACTTTTATAAAAACATTAAGCCATACCGAGATATTAATTTAAGGATGTTTCCACTCCATTTTTCCTCTAAAATATTCTTCTGCTGAAGTGGCAAAGATAATGCTAAGAACAAACAGTCTATGGTTTTTGTACTGGATTTGCTTGTTAAATCAGAAATAAGTGATGGCAAATAGGAGAAAAATATTTTCAGAAGTCTTGATCAGCATGTAGATTAATCCATATATAAATACGGTGTTGCAGAAGCTATAGGAAGGAGCTGCTGATGCTGTCTAGATTGCCTAACCACAAGGAGATATTCCTATCAGGAGACTAAATAATGCATTTATATTTGGAGAACTCTTGCACAGCTAAACAGCACTTCCCTTATATGGGATGAGGTCTTTTCCTCTTTGTTATCTGCTCTCCATATAACAGAACTGTGCAATTGGCTTTCAAAATCAGTATGTGTCTGCCTAAATGTGTGTTACTTTAATTTATCTTTTTGAGTTCTGAATCTTTTGGTTGTGGTGAGGTAATTTTCAAGCTTTCCTTCTTTACTGCAGAGTGTAGAAATACCTTTTATCGTAATAAAAGCTGAGATTCTCCACTGTGAATCTACTCTGCAGATGAACCCTTAGAAGCCATAGAAATATTAATGGGCTGATGATGATTTCAGCTCTTTGCAGCACTTCTTACCCCCACAAAATCAACACCCTTTTAGATTCAGACGAGCATCAATTTACATGTGAATGTGCAAGGTAACTTTGCTTTTTTTCCCCTCACATACACTGAGGAGGAATGAAAGTCATTGTGACCACTAAAAAAAAATTAAAAAAAAGAAAAGGAATAACATGTTTTCTAGAAAGACTTTCTTGCCCCTCTTTCTTAAGTCCACCAAGATCAGTTATCAGAAATATGTTACCTCAGGATTGAAGTGAATTGCTAACCTAAGGGGGGACTTCTAGATGCCTCTCCTTCTGTTCTTGTGGTCTTCAATGAGGAAGACACATGCTATGGATATCCCATGTCCTGTATTTTCAGTGGATGTAAGGCTACTCACAGATGCTCATCTGCAGTGAGAGACCACCAACAGCTCCCATTAAAATATAATGCATCAGGACTTATAGGATTTGTAGAATAAGAGGGAACAGAAAGATCCCTCTCTTTTCTGTACATATATTTTCATGTCTGAACATTTGAAGAGAAGCTGTAAGTCATTAGAGTAAGACAGGTCATCAGCTGGCCCCAACAGTTCTGTATGAAACAAAATATGAAAGTGTGCAAGTGGATTGGTATCCATGGTTTTGGTTCTTTTGTTGTTTGAGGGTTTTTTCATCATTGTTGTATTCTGACATTCAGTCAGGACTCAATTTCCTGAACATGTATTTCTACCATTTGGGCAAATAAGTATCTAATCCTCAACTTGTCATACTTAGTTTTGAGATTGCAGATGGGTTTTTTTTTTTGCCTTTCCTGGGAGTATGAGCAGCAGAGATATTAAATTCTGTTTAATTATGTGCATACATACATATTGCTGATTTCACACAAACCTGGACATGTATCAGCCATCAGAAAAGGCAGGAATATTCGTTTATCACAGATAGCAGAGGCAAAACTGCCTGTGAAATTCAAAGAGTTACTTTCCACTTATCATAAAGAGTCTGCTATGGCCCTGCCTTTCTTTGAATCAGGTATGTTTTTATTGTGGTTAGATTTTCTTATTACAGAGGTGGTATCAATTACTTTTTGCTCTCTGAACACTGCTTAACGCAGCAAGATTTCTGGGACCTGTGACTGTAACTAGCACACTGCAATCAGCTTTTCACCAGCAAGACATCAGAAACCTGAAATATTGTGCTGAAATTCTTTTGACCAGATATTGTACATGTAGTTAAGAAACCAATTATTTTGCACTTAAAAAATAATCCTCAAAAATCCAGCCCATAATTTATTGTGAGGTAGAAGGGCCACAGGTGATGTCTTGTGCACTTCTGTGTTAGCAAGGTGCTCTACCAAGGGCACGTGGAGTGAAGGACTCTGAGATGTTTTGCGGTTGCTAAGGAAGCCTGTGGTTTTGATGAAATGTGTTGGGAATGGCTGACTTTGGAGAGTTTGTGTCTTCAATGCCAGCACTGCCAAAAGTGGAGCAGAAGCCCTAAATAGCTTAATTTTAAAATGTTTATGTAACCACACATTTCTTTCTGGTGTGAACAAAGAAAGAAAATTGAAAGCTTCTTTTAGAAGAACTGAAAGGAGAATGAGGGGAAGTAATTCAGTTTTGAGAGGACCATGTGTGTGTCAGTAACACCTGGTGCTTGAAGGACTTAGCCACACACACTTGTAGGGGGTGGTGCATTTTGCTGGCCAAGCCCATAGCTTGTATCCTTACTGGATCTGTGCAAAATCTGCTCTGAGTTAACAAAGAATAAAAATAAATGTTGATTTTTTTAGATAAAAATGCTTGTAGGATTTAATCTGGCCACCTTCTTAACACAAGATTAAATGTTTTCCTTGGTTTTCATTTGTTGAGAATATTTCCCTCTGCTCTTTTTTTTTTTTTTTTCATGTTGAGAGTACTGCTTGCAATGTGTAAGTGCATAAATGTGAAGAATGCCATTGAAGCTCAATGAATTCTAACACAGTTTTCCATGTGCAGATTAGAAACAGAAAGAATCTACTAAAAATTCTGTAAGGTCTCCAAAGACCACGAATAGATGATGTGCAAAATCGATGTTCTAAGGCAAAGTACCTTCAATCACACAGCTCGTAGCTCTTATCGTCGTATGATGGCTTACACTTGACAGCTAAAGTCTTGTCTTGGCTGGCATAGTTGGGGTTGAAATTCTTTCTCTAAAGTTATGTAGGTAAGGTGCAAAAATGAGTCATGGCTAAGGTATGTGCAGCAATTGAATTCTTTCTCTGAAGTAAAATCTGTAGGGTTTTTTGAGACAGTATCACTTCAGATCACAGCAAAGACATTTTATTATAGTACATCTGTGAACAGGATGTTTAATGTTTGACATGTTTATTAAAAAAACTGAACACTGCACATTATCCATCTGCTGTGATTACTGTATAGGTAGGCAGTTGGGACCTTAAATGTAAAAATCTATGGGCTTCTGTGCAGCCCATTACTGCTGTCTCCAAAAACTCTCAATATTATCTCTTCACAGTGAGGCTTCTACTGTACTTCAAGGTGTTGTTGGCTTTTCCCTCCTTTCTAATTAAAAGGAACTGTCTGACATCTTGGCCTGAACCTGTTTGATAAAGTCTCTTCTGTCTATCAAATTTCTCATGTGCTTTGAAATATAAATTGTCACGAAGCTCTGTAGCTTCTGAGCTCATTTATGCAGGAAAATTGTAGCTGGATTTCAGGATTAGGAGTGGATTTTAGTTGATGGCAACTTTGACTGCTGCTTCAGGCAAATTTTTTCATGTTGATTATCAAGATTGAGCTCTCTTAATTTCTAGAAGTATTGTATTTCAGGATAAAAGTGCTCAACAGAAGTATTAGTTAACCTAGCCTGCCCAGTGTTGGTTCCACAGAATGTGGTGAAGAGCTGAACTCCACCACTTTCACTGCCCTGCTTCCTGCTTTATTCTGTTTTACCAACTGTTTTCTCTTGCTTTAGAACTTTATTATAAAGCACAGAACAGAACTAAAACTGTTACATCTCAATGGTATTTTCTATTGTTTAGATTTTGTTTTAATTAAATACTGAATTTTTATCCTCTTACTTTGCACTAAAACTGCTTTTTGAAATATTAGACCTAACATTGCATAGTCCCCTTGTAATTTTCTTAACTCCCATTGCATCCAACTGGTGCTATGCAGTATCAAAAATTCAGGTAAAAAACGTCCAAAATTCTTGGGTTTAATGTAGCTAAAGCATAAGTAAAAGGTGAAAGCTGCAAGTGATTAATGAGATTACTTTTTTAGTGGTCCAGAACACAAAGAGTATTCCTCAAACTATCATCCATCATTTCTGTTGCCTCAGGCAAAGAGGATGCTTCAAGCTTGCTTCTAATTTTACTGAGTGTATTTAGTTTTCTGTATAGCTTAACATCATTACTTGTTTCATTAATTCATTGTGACTAAAAAGTAAAAATAATAAAAAATTCAAACTTTGTTTTCATCTGCAGGGTTGCATCTCAGACTGGTTGAACTGTCATCCAAATCACTTTCTGGGCTGTTTTGGTTTTGTTCAGATGCAGATATGAAGAAAAAAGTCAGTATTCTCTCCTGATTTGTATCTGCAACTTTTGGATTATCTCCAAATGCCGTTACTTTTTCTTTGATCTTTCCTAGAGAAAAATATTCTTCAATTATTTTTAATCAATATTTCTCTTTATTTTTTTCTCTTTCCTGTATTTAAATTCTGCAATAGGTTAAATTGTTGAAAGCAAGTTCAAGTAATTATAGTATACTAGTCCTGGTATTCTGTAGGAGTCATAACTGCGTATTTCTCTTGGTTACAGAGCAGCAAATCATATAGATACTCTTTGTCACAACAAATTTTGCAGGTGAGATCCCAAGATAGTCACAGCAGTGTTGAGTACTTGCAGTGAGCATTGTGAGAAAATGCGTGATTATCAAGTGGAGATTTATGTGTGAATCAGACTTACAAGTTTTTAATTTCAAACTGAAGCCACAGGGCTGTTATAACAGTGTAACAGAATCAAATAGTGAAGCATTTGGTTTGGTTTCGGTTTTTTGTTTGTTTGTTTGTTTGGGGTGAGTTTGTTTTCTTTTGGTTTGCTTTTTTTTTCTTGTAGGGTTTATTTGTGTTTGGTTGGTTTTCTCTTTTGCTTTCTGAGGAGGTGTTACTTTTACACAAAAGGACTTCTGCATACAAACAGTGGAAGCTTAATGGTTTTCTCCCTTAGTTGCTACATTGCTGAGCTGTTTTAAAATAATATGTCAAACTCAAGGGACCTCTATTAAAGCAGAACCTTAATTTTTCAGAGATCCTTAACAACTTGTCTGTCTTCACTCTGAAAATATGGAAGTAAATTCATGACATTGCTCTAATACAAGAACAAAAATGATTTGCTGAAACTGAAAAAACCCAACGTATCTTTATAAGCAAACTAGCGTAAAGCATTTGTGGATTCTGCAAGTCAAGTTTAAACTGAAAATTATGTTGGTAAGAAGTCATGTTAGGAAATGTGAAGGAATGAAACTTAAGTCCCAACTATTGAACTTCCTAAATATTTACTTACCGTATTTCAGAAAAGCTTTTTGTTAGAAACTATGATGGAATGCTTTTCAGTGCAAACTCCCAAGGGTCTTACTAACAAAAGCAGAGCCTTCTTCTATGTGATGAATTACAGAAACTGGCCTATTTTTTTTTTCTGCAGTAGAACTCTAATTCCTGTTTCTGTAAAAGCAGTTGAAAAAAGGGATCTGGTGAAAATAAGCTGGATGGCACTACTAAAGGTGATGGAAGTCGGCTTGGAAAACCTCCTTTTGGATATTCAACCAGACTTTTCAGTTGTAGATTCTAACATGATTATGCGTAATTTATTTCTGTTTGCACAATTCTTAAAAAGTCCATCCAATGTTGTTGATATCTTATAATAACAATAATAATACAATGAATTCTTAGTAGAATTAAAAGATCAGTTTGATACTTACTTTCCTTTCTGCTCCTTCAGCACATGGAACGAAATATTCTAATAATAGCTAATGTCATTGGCTCCAAAGAGAGGACTTGAACTGTATTTAAAATTCATTTGAACCTCATACAATTCAAAAGCTGTCTGGAATATTTGTGAAAAAAGTTTTAGCATCATATATAAAATGATTTGGTAAATTAGCATATTATAAAACTGGTTGGCTTCAGGTAGCACCCAATTCTAATTGGTGCATTCGCAAATAATTTACATCTCTTGGACTTATACTTGGAAAACTCTTGTGTTATGATGTATATAGCATGTGTGTTTATATATGCTTATACAGTTATATGGAAGACTGTTATATTTTGAAAGGCTGCTGCAGTTTGTGATTTATCCTTTCACTGTACTGTAGGGACATTCTGTAGGACTGGTAGATGCTTTAATAATGGTCCTTGAATTTAACTCTACATGGCAATAGCACTTGTCCATCATTATGTTGTCTCTCCTTACTTCCAAGTCTCTACAACGATTTGCAAATGAAGTATTATCTCATTTTCTGGACAGTGAAGTTAAGGTACTGTAAAGGGGTGGTGAGAGATCACAAGATGGGTGGCCTATGTCATGCTCTTGATATACATTACTCTGTTCCATCCAGTAGATGTACACTATGGTGACAGAAAAGAAGTAGCATTATACTACAAAAAGCTAATGCCTTAGGTGGAGGAAGATACTTTTATAGCTAAAATAATGTTGACACTGCATATGTGATATGTTATTAATAGCCTTAGATATAATTTAACTTCTCCATTAGCAATGACTATTTTTTTCAGTTTTTCACTAGTTTTGTGTAACCATAATAAGTTTTTAGACACTACTTTATTAGTCCAGCATTATTTACATTATCTCATACATGTATTTACCTTAGGGCTGATTTTCCTAATGGTTATATTTTTACTGAAGACAATGAAATTATTTTCAAACTAGAACTATATGAAGGATATATAAACTTTCTATCTATTTTCCTCGAAGTACAACCCGTTAATGCCTCTATAACGTGTGCAATTACATGAATTGAAGAAACTAATGAGAGTGTCTCATTGTTGGAACTACATAAGTTGTCTTTGATTGTTATTGAAATTCTGTGGCTGGTGAAATGTAAGTCATAGTGTAAGAAAGAAATATATCATCTGGAAATCATGCAACTGGATATTTCCTTTACCAGCAGTGCAGTGTGAAAGGACTAAATCTTTAATCAAGAATGTTAACCAATATGTTTTGGGTTGTAATACATTAAATAGCATGGCTCAGAAGCTGCTTCAATAACCAAGCTTGTAGTAGGTATTAAACAGCTACCGAAATATGCAAACTTCCAAGTATTTTTATAAGGTATTTCCTCCATCCATACAACCAACCCTTTTTCATTAAAGCATGAAGAATTTGCTGCATGAAGAATGTTGGCTTATCCCTCTACAGGGAGCAAAAAAGGCATTGTTTTTTACTTTTTATAAGGTGTTAGCATTTTATAACATCTTTTTGAACCCCATTCTCACATGATGTGAGTACCAAACTGTTTGTTTCCCTTTCCTGGATAGCAGTGGCTAGACCTGCTGGAATTAGAAAACTGCAATCCAGTTTAAAACTATGGGTAAAATCATTATTAATACCTACCATGGATTATGCCAACATTATTATAGGAAACGGAAGAAATAACACATTTGCATGACAGAATCTTCTTTTTAAATCCTGTTTTATGTAAAGGCTGAGTATTAAAATCAGAACAATACAGGATTTAAAAGGGAACACATATTTAGAATTATGTGAACTGCCTGCAATCTTTAAGAACAACCACCTCCTGCTTTTCAACACTTTCTTTTTTTACTTGTAAATTCTCAGGCTATAACATGTACAACTGAGATTATTAAAATGATATATCAGTGTGAGACCAAAAACTGACCTTAAGTTAACTGATGTGATATACTCTGTCTTTGTAGTGCTCTAGATGGTCTCATCCTGTTCTGATCTCTTTGGAATTATGTGTCCTATCTACTATTCATTGTCCTTCCAACTTAGTTATTGCAACTTCCTCGTATTTTTTCAAAGTTGATGGATAGACAATCAGTGATCGGTAGCAACAGTTTAAATCAGCCTTCAGTTATTTTTGTAAGAATCTCTTATATTTTGTTTAGATGAAATTCCCAAATAAAATCTGTGTATGGGAAACATTAAAGTTGGTTTCTTATATGCATTTAGCAAATATGTGAGAAAGACATAGGGAAAAGCTTTCAACTTTTGCTGTGGTTGCTTGCAGTGGAGGTCAGAGCTTTTCAGTGATGTGCCACTCTTCAATAGCTGTTCAAAGTGGCACAAAACCTGCCAGTTGAGTGTCCATTTAACAGTAAATGTTAGTCTTACTTTTGCTCCACTGAACTCAGTAAAAAAACATTCTTTCATGGAATAGGAGCAGGCTATGACCTCAATGCCCAAATCAAAAATTGATCTTCTGGTGCATTTTTTTTGCAGTCTGTTGCTTTAGATCATATCTATATGTATCCCTTAATAAATTCACTATCGTACTGTGTAATCCAAACCTGACTGAAGAGCTGAATAAGAACTGGAACTCAGTTTGCCTTAAGATTATGGTTGCTTGAAATACTTATTTCTCATATATTCAGGTTTCTGCAGCATGTTTCTGTAGTGAGAAAATCCAGGTGCATTATTCCTTTTGTGTATTTGACTTTCCACTCCGCATTTTGTCACGCAGTAATGTTATGCACAGTGTGAAACAGCCCAGTCCAGTGTAGAAACATAAAGCAATCATATTCTGCAGTACAGGCCAAGAAATCCTTTAGGTTTTTCATAGCAGATGTTAACCCTCTGACCTCCTGGCCTCTCTTCACTGTGGAGTTGCATGGAATTTGATGTGTTCTCTCAAGCTCTTCATGTCAGCTGAGGGAGACAAAGGAATGGGACAAAACAAACGGTATTCAGGCAGGCTGCACTCTGTATAATACAGGTTCTCACTGTGTATGTCACTGACTTAGATTTCCTAACTTCATTCAGATGTGTAAAGGCATAAAAAAATACCAGGCATTTGAACAAGAGCAATACAAAAGATTGGTTACCAGAAACTTCTGGGTCTATCTTTGACTTCTTTCACCTGGCTTTTGTGATTTGGCTTTTAAATCTTAGTTGTGCAAAGCTGGTAAGTCTAAATAAGTCTAGGTGATAATCATGATTTTAAAAAACTGCTTTGTCATCACTTGCATGGCACCCTAATCCAAAATACAGCAGAATTCCTCTGTAATCTAATGGTAAATATTGACTTTATCCAGGATTACAATTACAAATCCTCATTTAGACCTAACAGAACGTTCCTACAAAGAAAAGGCTAATGACCTTAAAGTTTTATACTCTAAGCATTTATAATTGGCTGCTTTTATTTCTGTGTGATTTCTGTACAGGAAAATATTTAGTGCCTCTTTTGTTGCATTCAGTAAATTATGACTGATAACTTTCACATATAGTATATGGCATTTCTTTCTATCATTACATAAATTGCCTCAGCATTTTTTGTGCTATCACTGATTTCTGACTGCTTCCTTATTAAGCACTACTGAGGACAATCAGTCAAGGAGTCGCATGATAGCAATGGGACTTTACAGTGGTGAACTGACATAATTCTTATAAAATTGCTCCAGCTAAATATCTGTCTAGACATTTTTAGCACAGCAAGATGATTTTAGAGAACCATTTTTCAGCTGAGTGTGGAACTTGTGCTATTTAAGGAGGAATAAACTCAAAGCACAATCAAGTTCCGTTATTACCTGTTCCTTGCACTATTGCTTGTCCTTGAGTTTTCCCAAGAGAAGGGTAAAATCAAGCTATTTGTATTCTTGGAGGGTGGGGGCAGTGAGCAGTCTGTTCTGAAAGACTACACACAGAGAAAAAAGTGGCCTTTGATTAAAATAGAACATGGATATTCACACCTATAGTTAAAGCGCATTGCTGGTTAAAAACAAAAAAGACCAATGTTTCTGCAGATAAGCCTCAAATCCTGCTCTGTAAGGTTTTGAGAGGAATTACATGGTAATTTAGTCAGTTTTATGCTATCCTGTTGTCTTTGAACATACTTAGACCACATTGTTCATCTGTTCTGTCCTTCTTAGAGATAACAAGCTTTTGGGATGTTTATAAAATATGAGCCAGAATTCTGTTATATTCTGTGAAGAAAAGAGCAAAAGATTTCAGCTTTCTTTAGAAACAGAAATGCTTTCTCCATAGGAATTGCTGACATCTTGAATTTAGTTTTCTTTGAAAGCAAATGGAAAGTTTTTAAATATAAAAAAGATGTAGAATAAAAAATCCTTGGGAATGTCAGAATAGAATTTCAGAGAATGAGAATGTATTATTTAAAACTAACATATCTACTTTGAATTAGCATTTTGAAACAATGGGTTTCATTTCAAACCTTCTTACTGAAAATTTTTTAGCATTTATTTACATTGTGATTTACAGATCATATTTTTGGTGCATATTTTCACACAAAGCATTTCAAGATCCATTACTGGAGACTGAAAAGCAGCAGGATATGAGTCCTAGTTCCATTTAAGCACAGAGCCTAGAGTGTCTGAATGTGTGTAATTTTAGTGATATTAATAGATATGTGGAGATAGGCACTGTGGTAGAGCTTTCCTTCATCTCCTAGTGTGAAGGCCATACAGCTTTGGAATTTTATTCCACAAATATGCATTAACTTAAAAGAAATTCGTTTTAGCCGTTTCCCTTAGATTGAATTCTAATGAACAAGACTGAGGCACATGTGATTTGTCTTTCATACACAAGCCAGACTGTACCTAGGAAAATGGGAGAGTCATTTAAATAGATTAATATAGCAAATTGATCTCTTGATGTATCAATAGCTTGTTTTGAAAAGGGAAAATATGAAACTTTATAATTTTCTGACCACTTGTATCTCTGGCAAAGGCAGAAGCCAGAAAATGGCACAAATATCTCATTTCTTATAACAGTATATATGTTGGGGTAATTTTTATTCCTTTTTACTTCTAACCCAAAGAGTTTTTGTTTGATTCCTGAAATTTTATAAGGACTACCTTCTGTAACAAAAGTACAAAAAAGACCCACAGATCATTGATTTTATTTCAAAACTATTAACAGCTGTCTTGTTCTGTACTTTTCTTCTGGAAACCCAAAAGAATAAGAGTTTAAAGACTACTTGTAATTAATTTGTTGCAACTGAAGGGTGTCTAACAAATTCCCATTTAAGGGTGGTTATCATTGCAAACAGAGAAGTAGTAATTATTTTTCATAACTTCTTGACCTATTTAATCAAGTCCCTAACATTAGGAAGAAAGATTTCATTTTTAACTTGCACTTTTATTTATCTCTTATGTCTACATATCAGGTGATTAATATTAAATATAGACCTTATTCCTCCTTAGAGAGAAGCAAGATTGACTTTATCCACAGGATAATTTAATTTTAACTTCAACAGATTCAGATTTTTTCCTGAGGAACAGAAAGAAATAATAGCTAAAGGAACTTGCCCATGACAAATCATGAAGTGCCACACGTTTCCGTTTTATTGCAGAATTAACTGGAGTATCACAATTACTATGGATCAGATTTTAAAATCATGGTAGAATTTATTAGAAGAGATAGTAATTAATGTATGACAATTTGATGTCTTCTAAACATTGTAGTTTTTGTAGATGACTGGGAAAATGCTTCAGCTAATCTTAAAACGTAAGAAACAATATGCAGGTTGTAGAGAAATAATGTGTTAAAGCTCTTCAGTAAATTTTTGCTATAAAGAACTTTGAATTGTTTAATTTCTTAAGTATGTGATTCTGAAAACTTCATTGGTAATTATTTCTTTCAGAAGATGACTTTTGCATGGATACTTGTAGAAACTTCCTTAGCAGGATGTTACAAGGATAGGTGAGCATAACACATGTAGGATGATTGACAGTGTTAACTGTTTTGTTCATGAAGCAGCCTTAATTGTGCAACTCATACATAAGATATTGTGTGACGGTCAATTCAACCTAACAAATTTTGACCTAGGAATATTAGAGAGGGAGTTCCTCTCCATAAAAAGGAGGCACATGGTGTATCACTGAAGCACAGCTCTGAAAGAGATTCCCTCTTAATTATAATTCTTCCTAAGTAACCAATTTTTACAGGTGAACTTCACACAGGTTTTCAACATTCCTGAAAACTTTGACCATATAAGTTTTTATTCCTTTTCGCAGCACACAAAAGATTCTTCCTACCCCACAGCTCTTATCCTGGAATGAATACCCCTTACTGATTAAATCTACCTAAATTTCAATCAACCAGGCTGGTATTTGGTTTAGGTAATAGCCACCCAATCTGAACAGAAAATTGTAAACAACACTAAGAAAACTGGCATTGTGCTGCCAGATGAAGCATCATATTGTCTCAGTCTGTGGAGATGTACAATTTTCAAAGCAGTAAAACTCAAGGGAAATCTGAATTTGCAACATTATCTAATCTTGAAAAAGAAAATGTGTTTTTTTTGTAAAAATTGTACAAAATCTCTGGTCTTGTATTCTGAAAAATAAATGTTATTCTACAACAATGAGGGAAGGAAATCAATTTTTACTCTTTTACTCCAAAGATTCTGTGCCAGTAGATTAAAATGTGATTGATTTCTTAATATTTCATTTGCCAGGATATTTGACAGACATGCCCAGATTCACATGTCTCCTTTAATGCCTTATTTCATGAGCACTTATCAGCAATTGCTGTCTGTAAAATGTATTACATATGCCTGTTAAGACTCTGACAGTTAATAAGTCCTCAGTTGGTTCAGGAACTAGAAGTATTTGTTCATATTTGAAGATTATTAATAGGTTAAGTTTGTCATTTAAAAGAAAAAGTAATCCTCCTCTCCCCAGTATATTTCAACCTTCAAACATAATTCACTCCTTGGTGTATGATAGTTTCAAAGTTTTACTTAAAGGTATTATTTCAAAGAATGTTAAGACTAGCAACTCCAGATCTTGGAAAATGCTGCAAAGGTTTAACAACTGAGACAATTTAACCTAAATTTAGCAACTGATTGTCATTCAGATTGTAGCTGCACACCCTGCTGCAGTACAGTAGTTGGAGAGGTGTTGTGCCTGTAAATGCCCAGAAAATAGCAAAAAGGTTTAGGCTGGGTGAATTGATCTCTGTGAACACTCTTGCTGCAGAGGCTGAAAACTTCCTGGTACCTGAGCAAGGCTGCAAGTAGTGTGCCAACTCTGCTTGGCTACAGCAAAGGATTTTGTTGCATCCCACTGGACCTAGACCTGAGTCATAAGTGCAGCAGTGCTTCTGGCTGTGGTTACCACATCCATGTGACAGAATCACAGGTTGTGGAGACTGTCGGCCAGTCATGGTCTGAGGCTGAGAACTGGGGGAACACGGGCACCAATATCTCCTTTGTGTAATTCCTGAGGTGATTTGTGTGTGCATGCTTGCTTCCACTGTGGCACAGAGCTGGAGATCTGTGACACTTATAATCTATTAATGCTTGTTAAAGGAGACTCATAACCCAAGAACATTACTATTAAAGGCTGTTTGCAAAAGCAGGTACTGTTTTGAGCAAGAGGAGCTTACCTCTACTCCAGGACCTAAAGGAAAAGCTTGAGGAAAAGCTACCACTAGACTTTTGTCTAATTCTCACAAAAAATATTGGATTTTATACAAGTCAGTGTGTTCTTAGCAAAAGTTGTGAAGAAGAAAGTTTGAAAGAGTGATCTTCTAAAGCAGAGACAGTTTCTAGGCTATCAACAGTAGATCTATAGAGGTTTTGGTCTTCCTCCTCCTGACAATTGCTTGTACCAAATAAATGGTTTCTCTACCCTTTTTACTACAGAATGAGGTGAAACTTCAGGAGATGGACTGAATTTGGTGGGGCAGGGCAAGAAGTTTAGACACAAAGAGGGGATCTTTGGCAATAGCAATGAAAGGGTTAATTGCTGTCTCTTCATGAAAGTGGTCATTGATAAGACTGTAGATTATCAGACACATTTAAAATTATGTGTTCCATTTTAAATGGACAGTGTTACACAAGGGTGATCAGACATTAATCTCATTTTGATATCTGTTGGGTGATGTATCTGGTCTTCCTATATCAATCTGCATATTTTATTTTAGTAAACTATTAGGATTATAAAATGATTTTAATAAGACTTTGTGAACATGAGGGATTTGAGAACAAGTTGTGCCCAGTATAATGTAAATGGTTTGTCAAGTGTAGTGTTGTCCTGGACCAGACCTTATAATATTTCTCATAATAAGTAAGTGTCTATCTGTAACTTTTGACTCGAAACCAGTTGTATGTACTTTCAGAAGTTGGAACAATGAGCAGTTCCCCTTGGTATGTTTCTGAGCAGATGAGATGGGGCATCTTTGGAGGTTTTGAGGTGAAATGAGGTGCTGCTCATTTCCAAATGTTTCTGCTGTCTATATTAAGTCCATATTTAAATGGGGGACCAGTGAGTTTACTCAAATGTTTGATATGAATGACGAGTAGCAAGGTTCTTTCAGCCACACATAATCCTCATCAAAAGTTGTCACTTCATTTTTAATGTCATCTGACTCCTCACCCACTCTGCCATGTGATGACATCATTCAACAGATTCAAATCCTTTATAAATGTCCATCTGCTAATTCCTACCCTCTATGTCCTATTCTCTGTTTCGTCTCATCACTCTTCTGCTTCTTTTCATCTCTCCCTGCTGTCTTAGTCTTCAAAACTGCTCTCATGTCTCTCTTATCAACTGCTGCTTCTCTCTTCTGTCAGATTTCTTGAACAAAACTAGGGGAAGCAGTTTAACTCACCTCTGTTAACTGAATTTGGCTTTAAAGCTGAGTTCAGTCCACATTCATTGTCAGAAGCAGATTATTAAACATAATTATATAGAACTGCAATCCATGAGACTTTATTCCTAACTGACTTATTCTGATGTTTAATGATATACTTGTGTATTTAATTATAATAGAACCATAGAATCGTTGACATTGGAAAAGACTTTTCAGATTGAGTCCAGTAGTTCATTGACAAGTTCAGTGCTAAACCCTGCTCCTAAGTACCATAACTGTATGCCTTTTACCTCCAGGGATGGTGACTTAACCACCTTCGTGGGCAGCCTGGTCCAATGTCTGACAACATTTTCAGTAAAGAATTTTTTCTTCATATCAAGTCTAAACCTCTTCTGACACAATCTGAGGCCATTTCCTCTTGTCCTATTGTTACTTTTAACAAGAGACAGACGTGCACCTCACTGCAACATCCTTTCAGGTAGTTGTAGACAGATAAGTTCCCTCAGCCTCCTTTTCTCCAGGTTAAACAATCCCAGTTACTTCAACAGCTCCTCAAAAGTCTTGTGCTCTAGACCTTTCACCAGCATTGCTGCCCTTCTTTGAACACACTCCAGCACCTCCATCCCCAAATCATTTTTTCTTCAGGTTGTAAGCTGCTCATTGTATTCTTGTCTGTCCATTTACCTAGAATTCCTTGTGTCAGAAACCTCCTGTACTTAAAACCAATGTTGTAACATTGCCTGTTGCCTGGGTAATTCCATTGCATGGGTATTTCATGATTAGATAATCATGTGTTTAAGACTTGATGTTCACAATGTACCACCTCTGCTATGTTTGAAGGCAAGCAGGAAATTTTTTCTTTTCATCTTTGCCATTTTTTAAGGCCAGTAACATCTACAAAAAATGGTGAAATTTTGTGTCGGGATCTTACTACTTTTCATCCTGTTTCTCCCATACCAAGTGACACAGAAAGAGGAATGTTCATTTAATTTTGTGATATATCTTTAAAATTTGAAATTAATAGTAATAGGGTGGGCTTGAATGGCTCAGCCTGAACTAGTAGAATAGGTATTCCTGTAGCAGGTGATCTCATAAGGTAGGCAGTACCCGACAATGAATGTATTTAATACTGTGTGTGCTGTAGATGTTGTATAGCTAGCAAAATTTTCTTTCTCCCCCAACATAATTTCCATCACCCTCAATATGCTTATGTCAGAGAATATCAGTACATACATTTCAAAAGTTATACCTGCCAATTTATGCAGTAATCTTTCAGTTTCACATAGGCATTCTCCATGTGTGTGGATAAAGAGAAAATATAACCACTTGACCCAACACCTGTGCCCATAACCTCCTTTCAACACAGAGTATCAGCACTACCTGAACTAAGGTGGAGATCTTCTTTCCTGTTCTAAGGTGGCTTTCTGCTCTATACTTCACAGGTTTTTCCAGGATTAAACTGAACCTGGTGGGTGCAAATGTATCATTCCAACAATGTTAACATAAAAAAGAGGATATGAGAGAAGCCTGCTTTGAAACTGCAACTTTCTTGTCTTTTTTCTTTCTCAGCTTTTGTTAAAGTTATGTGTTCTTCCTTAAATGCCTCTAGAGAAACAAAATACATGTCTGACAGTATCTAAAATTATCTCAGTTGCTCAATTGTTATATCAGATTGTGCAAGACACAGTTTACTGTTTTGTGGAATTAAAATTACCATCAGTAAAATTTTAAATAGATTAAGTTATCCAGATGAGCTTATGTCCTGAGTGAATTATTTTGAATGTATAGTGTAAGCAGAAGTAGTCACTGAACTTAATCTGCGGGGAAAAAAAGATATGGGTAAGGCCCCTAATTTGTACAGTAACAAATAATAGCAGTAGCCTTTTTGACTCATAAGTTATAACTTCAGGAATTGACTAAAAGCTGTGGCTCAGTCCCAGAGGTTTAAATTTTCCCATCTCTGCATATCCTCACATCAAACCATTTTTAATTATTTAATATGTGATGAAAGATTAAATTGTGCAATTCCCTCATTTCAGATTGGAATGTACTTAATGATACTTTGACCTCTGATCTCTGAGAAGGAAGAAAAATTAGGATAATTATTAATTCATGTGGTTTTTTCCTTGAGAAGTAACAAAAAAACCCTCTTGAAGTTGTTTGAATTATTTCACATTGGTAATACAGCTAAAAGAAATAATTTGATCAAATGGTTTTTAATTTCTGATCAAAACTGAATATTATGTGGATTGATTCTGACATATATAAGGAAAGTGAAGTATTCAAATATTAACCCAGCTTTTTTTGACTTGCAAGATTAAATGAATATTAAAGTTGATTTTTATATTTAAAATATAATTTTACATATAACTATTTTTTTATTTGCAACTTTTCAACTTTATTTTGTAGCTTTGTTTTTCTATTCACAGTCTGAAAGGGATTCAGACAATCTATTTTTCACAAAGTGAAACAAGCCTACTTACAGCTTTTTATGAAGAGATTCGAAAAGTCTATCAAAACATAAACTCTACATCCTTTTATGGAAATTTCATTTTACTCAATAAAATACAAGGAATAGTCAAGTTCAGAATACACAGACAGGATAATAGTAGAAAAAAAAAAGGTATTGAACAAGATTGCTACGATAGTATGTCAGGATAAAAAGATTTCTTTTGCAATTGCAGAACTTGTGAATACCAATTACTTTCAAGAAAAGCTGTTCTTTGATGAAGTACTGTAAGAAAAGTATATTATACGTTTTAATTCTGACTTTGAATGACATTCTTATTTGTTGAACTATTTTCAGAATAGCATTTTCCAAGATGGTCAGAGATGAACAAGGAAGTGTAGAAGCATAGTGACACACTAACATTTTTTTGGGGGTGAGGTGATTAATATATTTTCTGACATTATCCTTGAATGGCAGTGAAATTACATCACACTCCACAACATTAACTTTATCTCAGTAGGGGAGTGTGCTTATATGATTTAATGGACCTTGCAGCTAAGCAGTCTGCACTGAACAGATCAGGACTACTTGTTACCCCAGATGAGTGTGAAATAACAGAATGGGGAAAATATCCAGACAGTGGGTTAAATAGTTTTCTTTTCCCTCTTGAAAAAGTCAACATCCTCCTTTTGATTTCTTTCCCTCATATTTTGCTTCCCAGCATTGACCATTTAACACATGTATAATGTTAGGAAGGCAATTGCAAACATTATTTAACCAGAAAACTTTGCACTACAGACAACTTCTCCAAAGCAGTTCCAGATCAGTCTTACTGTCAGAAGGTGTGCTGATGGATATCTAGTCAAAGCACATCAAATCTTTCAGTAAGAGTTTTTGTAATGCTATTTTTGTAATGAAAAGAAACAATTCTTATGGTAGGTAAATTTGTGTATGGTATAGCACAGTTATGAAAGAACATAGAGAACATTTCTCTAGTCAGTCCCTTCCCTGAGAAGCTCATCACCTTTCTCCTTTTCTGCTCATTGTAGGAATATTATTTTTCAGTTTCTGGTTCCCCAAATTCTGTTCAAGATTCTGACAGTACCCGTTTTATTTCTGGTGTGTCCTGGTGAAGACACAGGGTAAGGCTTTTATGACCCTATGATGCATCTTGTGAATCTCAGATGTAAACTACACAGGAACATGTCAGAAGAGTCAGTGCATTGGCCAACAACAGTCAGTGCTTTATGTACATAATAAATGAAACCTCCCTTTAGAAGCTGCTGTATACCATTAAACATTCAAAACCACTGGTAATTGTGGGCTGGCTGTGTAATTCATTTCATAAGCTCTGCTTTGGAGAAGAATTTTATAATTTCTGTCTTCTGTTTATACCATGGGCACCTTTTTCTTCCAGCTGTGAGTAATGGAGAACATTCCACATGCCCTGTATTCCACCTTTGACAGCCTAAGTGCTCTTGACTAATAAGATGGAACTGAAGAACTCACCTGAGCTCACTGTATTTGTTATTTTTTTTTCTATCTACTCTCCATGACTTTCTTTCTCCATTTTAGTTTAAGAGAGAGGATTAATTCTTTTCTTCATATTTGAATAGGCACATTGTTAAGTCTCACTTGGAAGGGTGAATACTCTGTATATTAGAAACAGCTGTGAGGAAGGAACAGGCATTTAGCCCTTCCCCCCCCCCCCAAGCAATATATGTAAAACAAAATGAAAAACAGTCATCAAAATTAAATGTATGTTAATTCCAGTCACAACTGTCAAATAACCAGTTCTTTCCTCTTGATGACTGAAAGAATGCTAAAATAATAAGATAATTATAAATAATAAATATTAATAATGCTAAAACCAATATTCACACGTAAGTTGTCATTGTTACTGAAGGAGCACAAGATATCAGAGAACTGGAGCACTAATCCTTTTTTTTATCTAAGGTATAGAAATGTTGAGCAGGTGCTTTCTCCTATCCCAGGGCTCTACACATTGTAATGAGCTCAGAACAAACCTGAAAACTGCTCCTGTACCTGCTGCATATCTGTTAAATACATGACTCCTATATGCTTTGATTTATTTCACAGAGCCAGGTTTCACATGTGACGTTTATTTCCTCTTTAACTGAAAAAACACGCTGGGGTGGGAAAACTTAGCCTTGTGCTAATAGTCATTTCAAGAGGTCAACAATTTGTCCCAATGGAAAGGCATGTATTCTCCAGAGATGAGAGTTCTTTTGGCTGGTGTTTTAGCACCCAGCAGAGTTATCTAAACTGAGCAAATCAAAGGGTAGAAACAGAGCAAAGAGATTCTGCTATTGAGAAACTGATGGATGGCTTCATTTGCCTGCAAAAAAGCAGCCCTTCAGAGAGCACGACAGGGAAGTCATTCCAGTAGAGTTTGAAAACCCAGTAGCATTGCAGAATGAATTGCCCTTTTACAGTCATGGGATCTAAAATTAAACCTACAGCTGTGCAGCCAGGAACTCCACTGTATAGAAGTAAGAAACACAGTACAATTCAGGGCACTGTTCCACACCAAGCTTAATCCAGTCTAACTGCTGACTCTCACCCGTATATCTCTCCTCCACATAAATTACTTTCCCATCGGATCAGTGAGTCATATTCCAGCATTACAGTCAATGACTAAATTTAATATGAGGAAAGGGTGAGGAAAATGTCAATGGAGTTAAGAAGGAGACAGAATTAAACCATCATTTTTGGCAGTGACACAGTTTGATGAAATTAAGCACAACATGAAATTGCCTCTAGAGAGCTTGGGTGAATAGGAGGTATTTTAGAAAAAAAAATAATTTCAAGCCTCTTGCTATGAGGAGTAAGTAGTACAGTGAGGTTTTAAAGTATTCCAACCAAGGAGAGAAATATTTTATGATGTTTTCGTGACAAACTACATCTCTGGAAGAATAAGAATTTACCTGTATCAGGCTAGAACTTTCATGTTTTCCAGCTGGATCTTTTCAAATATCTGACCTATTTGAGCAGTTTAACTCTCACTTCCTAACAGTTTAGGCTGACTATGGCTTAAGTCTGCAACTGTTGTTTCTGAATTTTCTCAGACTGATTTTATTAATGGTGAATGTTAACTCATTTCAGTTGTAAATAGAGTGAAGAACAAACTCATACTCAATATTTAATGTCCTGTCTGCCATCCTTTTCTTCATCTTTCCCATTCATTGTTTTTTTCTCTGCAATTATTGCTCTCTGAAAGAACATAATTCTTTAATTCTTCTGCCATCTTTTTTTCATGGCACTGTAGGGTATCACGGTTTTTTATAATTCAGATTTTTATCCTGCAGAGGGACAACACAATTCATTTGAGGTTCACATCCATCTGGTGTGACACATGCAGTATCTGACATTGGGGCAGGTTTATAAGTAGAGCACTGAGAGCAATTAGCATTTGAATTAATGCTACCTGTGGATAACAACAGGTGATTACCCTATTTAACAGCTGTTAAGTGGTGTTACTTGCCAGCTATAGACCACAGACTGAGTGAATTGTATGCATACAAATGGAAGTTACTTTACATACAAATGAATGAAATTAATTAAATAATATTTTTTTAATTGCAATTATGATATGCAGATGTTGGTTCAAAACAGCTAACCCTTAGCACAAGAAAGGTTTTTGGTAGCGGTTTAGAATACAGGACAACAATGTCATAGAGGTTAAAAAACTGTATGTTTTGGCAGTCAGTGCTTTGTTCTAGAAGCAGAAAAACAAAGCTTGCTATTTACACTGATTCAGCTTCTGACAAAAAGAGAAAATAGTAAGAAACTACAGCACATGAGATAATTTTCTCCTTCTGTTTTCTCTTTGCCTTTTCAACAAGGCTTAATCAACCTCTGTGTTCTTTGGAAAATACAACATTGCTCCTGCTGTAAATGCCTGCTTGCCTCTTTGCATATGTGGTAGAACCTGCTTTGCTAACTGGCTCCCTTCTGCGCTGGGGCGGGTAATGTCTTTTTTGAAGATTTGCGTAGCATATGGCTGTGCAACATCCTCTTAAATCTGCGTGGCATCTGTGCCACTGTTCTGCTTCACATATTGCTGCAGAATATCTTACTGAGTCTGGCTGTACCTTTTTCAGTAGACGTTCTAATTTGTTGAAAAGTTTTTTCTGTGAACCCCTTCTCCAAGGGTGTGGATATTTAATGATCTTTTTGAAGACCTCCCAAGGCATATGAAGGGAATCTATCCTCCAAAAAAGTCTGATTAGATTTCTGCGTTAAGTATTTTCTTGCACTCAAAAAACTGAATTATTTTATCAGTTATGGTTGGTCTCTTTGCCACCCCACAGCAGCCCGAGTTTTGTGAAAGTGAAACTGCCAGAAATTACAAGATGAGCTTAACTTTTTCCCTGTGGCACAATCATTCATTTGTTAAAAAGCTTCTGTTTACACTGAATTAATATGAATAGAGGTGTCCAATTCATATACGTACATACAAATGTAGACATCCAGTGTGATCACTTCCAGAGCGCTGGAATGCAGGGTAAATAGTACAGCTTAGAAGGGATGGCTGTAGATTCGTATTAATGAAAGCTGTTTGATTAGAACATTTACCACACTAGGTATTTGAACTAAAATTAAATGCCTGTTAATCTTCTGATGCTAGCCAACATCCAGCCAGAAAATTATTATACTGACAATTTTGGTTAACTGGAATTTAATGTGGGTTGTAACTGAATCCATCTGCTATTAAGAGGCTCAGAATGACTTAAAGAAGTTTAAGTTAAAGCACCATACCTCTCAGTCATAGTAACATTACAGAAGACTTTGACAGTTCATATATAAGCGCTATGCCTTCCAAACAGTTATTAAAATAAAGTTCAGTAAAGGCTGAGTATATAAACACCTGCAAGTATGTCTTTCTGTAGAGTTACCAGGGATCATTATCTCAGCAATGGTGGTGCTCACTCACCCTTCTCCCCTGACTTTCAACTAGAGGCAAAGTCTGTATTTGTGAGCTGGTGTTATTGATACAGTAGAATATACATTACTCATCTTTCCATTATTCTTTTTATGAAAAGCAGGAAATTATATATTCTTTTTAGATAGTTTCCCGTTACAAGTGTCTTGAAAAAATGCAGAAATTTACTGCCAACCAACCTGTATTTTCTAAAGCCACCAGTCCTAAAATAGTGCCAGATTTTATATCGGTACAGGCCTTTCTTGAGAATGACCTGAACTTTCATGCTAGCCACACTTAAGTAGCTTGCTTTATTTTAAAACTGCAGGATACTTACCATTGTGTCTGTAGTATCCTTACTAGTAGCTGGGCATCTTAATTTGTTTCAATATTAGCATGGCAAGTAACCTTTTTCCCTTTTGCTTCCCATGTTTGGTGATGGGTATCATGGATGAACAGAAGGTCTGTTGGTGTAGGAAGAATAGTAGTATAGTGATAAGAGGTCAGTATACAGCACATACAGGCCATCTGAATGAGGGAGAGTGCAAGACATGCTGTCCTCACACCTGAAAATGAAAAGCCCTAGGAAAGCATTGCTAAAGCGGCTCTCCATGGAGAGCGTGTACCACATGGCAGTGCCTCCTCACAGCACAGTTAAATCAGTTAAATTCATCTTGCCTTTCTGGTGCTTTCTTCCTGCTAGTCTATATCTGGCAGGATTATTTGACACAACGCAAATCCAAATGTGCCTATTTAAAGACAACGGGATTAAAAAAAAATTTATGCAGAGAGAACTCTCTCTCTCTCTTTTTTTAATTAAAAAAGAATAAAGTGCAGAGAGGACAATAGTGTGTTCTTGATCAGTGACAGGCTTTAGCTTCAATATCTGATGAACCATAGTGTTTGAAGTGAGAATTTGGTGTTTCAGTGTAGACCTAAAGCTGTTCTCTGTCCAGGTCAAAAAGTCATTCGTCTCTAAGCCATGAGAAAAGGTATCCCTCAAATTCACTTTGTTGAAAGTGAACTTGCAGAACTATATGAAATCTATTTTAGGAGTATAGGATTTTGACAGTGTGTCTGCTAATAGTTCTTACAAAGATTGTAGCTTCTGTAAAGCACACATCCACATGACCTGAAAACATGCAAAATTGATTCATAAACTTAGTTGTTTCTTAATTATAACATTAAGCTGCAAAGGAAATTATAGTATGTTGTAAATATTTTGATTTGCTCTCTGTTTTTGTATTAGGCAATTACTTTCCAATCTATCATGACCAAAATATAGAAAATGCAAATGCCTGTTAACTAACAGTTTACTAATGTATGAAAGAAATATGGCAATTGTGGTACCTTATTGGAGCCACAAATATTTTTTTATTTTTATTATTGTGGTCCAAAAATCTAATAAATAAAGGATTAAAGAAGTTTAATCTAATTAAACAACTACATTGTAATGCTAGCACTATTGATAAAATAGCTATTTAACAACATTGTAATGAATGTCCAATTGTCACAGCTTTGGAAGGTGCTATGCAGTGGTTTAATATGTTATTTCTGTTCTCATCGTTGCTTTTAAACACTGCTTAATATCAGTCATGTTTGTGTCCAGTTCTTTCCAAATTTTTACACGAAAAAAGAATGCTACAATATAGGCTTTCATTATTTAAAATTTACCATTCCAATCAGTTTAAAATATGAGTAAAATAAACTTTATTAAGGCACTGTTTCTTTCACAATGCTTATAATAAATAATTCTTGCAATAAATAAGTTAAACTATATTAGTAAATAGTAAAGTAAGTGCATCAGACTGAAAAGGATTACGTGTTCCTTTCAGAATAGATACACATAGTTTAGCATTCAGATGCCCAGAGGTAATATTTAATTAACGTACTCAGTTATAAATTCATGCAGACGTTTTTCATCATAATAAAGCCCATACCAGAAAATGCCTCATAAACTATCCTTTCTCAGACACCGCCTTATATTTTCCAATTGTTTAATCAGAATACCATTGGAAATTGAGATAGTTAAAGCCTCAGGTGACCACATTCATCTGCTGGTGGTCTATGGGAATGAGGTAGATAGAAAGAGACAATCTCTCTCTTGTCCAGCTATTACTTTCCTAACTCCTCCAAGTCCAAAGTTTAATGAAATCTAAACCAAACTGGGCAAAGTGTGTTTGGTATTCCCTGTTGAAGCCTTCCAGAATCCTTAAACCATCAGCTTTTGTGGTTCACTGACTATCTGAGTGAATTTTTTTCAACTGATTTGGCACATCTTCAAAAGGACAGATGGTTCCATCCCTACTGTGAAAATAAAAACTGCAGCAACAACAACATAATCTGTGATTCTGCCTGGAAACTCTTTAAATGGAAGGGAGAGCTCAATGACCATCTTACGCTCCTGACAATTACCTCAAGGAAGAAATATATTTCTCAAGAAAATCACATTATAATTTACTAAGCAAAGCATTGCATGCATGGAGAAGTTGACTGAGGTTGCAGGGAGACTAAACTGTTATGCATGAGATTTTAATAAGACCTCCCCAGCAATACAGCAGCTGGAAAGAGAGAGATTATTAAAATACGATGTTGAGAGACTTTTTTATTTGAGCTAAAAATAAACTAATATATGTTACAAAGAAAATAATGGAAGAAGAAAATGGGAACTAAGCTCAGAAAAGCACAAATGATGTGATTAGGAAAATGCCACAAAAGCATGAAAGATTTCAAATAGCCAAAAAAATTTGAGATTACTACCCTGTTTCTTATAGAAAATGTTTTTTAATGGTCTAGGAGTGCTTGTTATAAACCAGCATCCAGTGTATTTTTGGAATGGGATTATCTTGAATTTGTCTTTTAGTTTCTGATATTACAGCATAGGAAAAGCAATAACTGTCAAGTTCATTTTCAAGTATTGAAAAAGAAGGAATCAGGTATACAAGATTAACATTAGGGCAAATCATTGAATTAAATATGTGCTATTTTGGAAATATATAAAAGTGACGTTCATTAAAAAGAAAACCTTTCCCTTTAAAGACTGGCTGTCAAATATTAATATGAAATCTGGCTTGGTTTTTTTTTTTTTCCCCTAATAAATCTACTTTTAAATTCCAAGTAAATTCTCCAGAGTACCAGAGTTTATTACAGAAGAGATATTCTCCTGCATGCACGCCCTATGCCAGTGTTAGTTTTGTGTCGATTATATTCTAATTACTGTGAGTGAACTACTTTAGCTGAGGCAATGCTTAAATATCTAGTTGCCGTGCCCTTGGCTTTTCAGCTGTTCTCAGCCCTCCTATTCAGCTGGTGAACAGGGTGGGGAAGGGATCCTACTTAAAATCAGTATGCTGCAGACTTAGTTTTCTGGTCATTTTTCAGATGGATCCAATTCATCGTATGGATCTGTTGATGAGGCTGCAGCTTGGGACTGGGAATAAGCCCCACTGAGCACAAATACCATAATTTAGCTCTGCTACTGAGTAAATTCACATCAGGCTATGGCTAGCATGAACAAATGTATTTCTCTGCTGTTGAGTCAGGGAGAACCAGACTCTGAAGAAAATCTCTGCTTGAAACCAAGAAATGTGCGTTTGCATTGCCTTCTGGGGAAGTGGTCTCAATATTGAGGTGATTCTCTGGGCAGATTATTCCTACAAGCAGGTTGACAGGTCAGGTAATTCTTGAAGCCTGACAATATTATCAGGAAGGTACTTCTGCGGTAACATGGCCTGTTCTCTGACTAAGGTACAGCTGGTATTTAACTGAGGGGTTCAGGGGCCCTGAACATCTGTCAGAGAGGGTGAACAGGTGGAATCCAGCTGTGAACACAGTTGTTCTTGCAATTCATGGGTTATACTAAATCCTATGAGATGCTCCTTATATTCTCTATAAAAAAACCACTTTAATTGTAGGTTAACATATTGCCCTCAGTCTGTAGCCTGGGTCCCTGCTCAGTGAGAGTTTCATTTTCTGTTTACACAGTTAAAGCAATAACAAGGAAACATGGAAGCATCTTTAACTTCTAAATACTTATATTTGTTAAGTATACACAAAAAGCTTGACTGCACTCTCTCATTGATCAGACTAATTTCTGGCAGCTTCTTTACCCTGAGGCATTGATATCACTGTTAAGAGTACTCACAGGAAACTCACAGGGGTGTTTCTTTTTCCTATATGATAAAAATTATGGTAACAATTAGCAATCAGCAAACAGCCTATGGCATGACTACAGACACAGGTAGTTTTTGAAATGTTTTGTGTGTTGAATGGGGTAATTTTATTTTGCTTAAGTGCTACTTAGATGTTACGTACATTCACACATTCCTAGGGGTGGAAAAGCCATTGTATAAGAAAAAGGTTCAAGCTGTTCTTAGTGAGATCAATAGAGCTTATCTGTTTACATGGGTCTAAGTAGGATATGCTGTTTGAAATACTTCAAGGAGAAGTTCTCAGTGACTATTGAATGGTATGACTTTTTCATGATTAGTCATATTTAATTGCTATGTCATGAGGCCTACATTTAAGATTTCTTTAATAATCTGTTTTTCTATGGATTACTGAAGAAAGACCAAAGGTATTTAAAGCACATGACTTGAGCAAAAAGGTTTTTCCAGTACATAATAAAAAAGGTGATGCAAAATAAAATGTCATCTTTCTCTCCTTTTATACTTAGTGGATGACAGTTCTTAGTTCTTCCACTCTGTATCTTCTATTTTTTTGTCATTTTTCTCATGTCTCTAAATGAGTTGTAGCTTTCAGCCATTTTGTTGTCCATCAAAATCAGAAAACAGAAATCTTATCAACTGAAAACTTTGATTTTCAGTGCTGCCTGTTCTGTCATTCTTAGTTCAGCCGCAAATTTAGGATCTCTCAGTGGGAGAAGATGGATCTTTGGTGAAGACTAACTTTATCACAGCTTGACAGCACTTTATTATCTGCCTTAGCTTTATAGGCTTTGATGTTTCATGTTTATTTAGCTGAAAATTGAAAATAAGTTGAAATTTCAAAACAAGTTGCAGTCAGAGCTGTAGGACAGCTCTGTTGTGGACTGCTGCACATTTTAAATTGTTTTTGTTAAATGCACTTTTTTTCATTTCGAGAGAACTTTGAACATTTGACCCAGCTGCTAATTACAGACTTGAGGCTGTAACTGCTTTTCTGAGAACACTGGAAAAATACACACAGACAGTAAAACTGAATGGCAAAATGAATGTGAAGTCATTATGTCTATGGAATTTGCTGAATTTCTGTGGATGTGAATCTCTGACTGTGCTCAAGGGTATTGTCACAGTCAAAGAGGTCACCTTTTTGTGAAGTTAGGCAATGAAGTAAACTATGCCTCAGAGTCAGAGACTGGAAGCACAAGGTATTGGGAATCACTTATGTAAGCACCAGGTTTTTCAATATTGCTTGTATATAATCCGTTCCCTCTAAATATCTGTTGGGTTCAAGATGTATGATTCATAGCAAATGAGTATTGGCAGAAAAGATTTTACCTAGAAAGACTTTGCATCAACTGCAAGCTAGGGAGAAGGAATGTGTGCTGGCTTATGTCCTGTGGCTGGGAAAGCTTATCTCTACAGTTCTGCAAATCCCTGCTGTCTCTTTGGATGATGCTAATATATACATCCCTTCTGCCTTTTGGTAGGATGGCATGGCTTACCACTTATTGTCAGTCTAGAGGACTGTTGCCAAAGAGCTAGCAGAAGTTTAGGTTAAGCTGCATTTTCAGACTGCTGTAGCCAGTACCTATGGGCTATCTTTTAGTGGAAGTGACTGTCGGTCACTTAATGAGGGTGATGAGTTAAATCTAAAAGAGAAAGTTTCAAGAAGAGACAGCGATATGTAAATATCTGAAAGTATACATCTCTTATAAAGTATACAGTTTTGAAAGTGATTTTATGAAGTGTTCTTTTTTCTGTTTGAAAGTGACAAGAACTTGTTGTTTTGACCAGTGATCTCTCAGTATTAAAAGAAAGAAAATATTAAATTTTCTGTCTTTCCCTTACCTATTCAGTGACTCATAGTACAAGTTCTACGGGCTTTTCAACATCAAGGGTGCTTTCATGTCTTCAGCATGTTTCTGTTGAAGTGTTAAAATGTAGGGTTTTTTCAGCTTGGAGAACTCAATTTATTGTTTATCATTTTGCCTAGATATAAAATGAGACAATGAAATGGCAGCTACATGCCAGGTACATTTTGAAGATTTGTTTCTAATTATCTGCAAGAAGCATTGGGAATCTCATGAAGTTTGTGTTTGCTTAACATTTACTGTATTGCAGATTGGAGAAGGAAATAGAGGGGACCAGACAGAAGGGTAAGGAGGTGAGAACTGGTGTAAAGGATACTGCTGCTTTACTTTTCTCTGCCTGCTTTGTCTTTTGCCTAATTAGCTCATATTTATTCTCTTGGAGCAAAGAGTTCCCTACTATGTGTTTGTCCATGGTGAGCACAGTGAGGTCCTTCTAGAGGACTGTTCCAACAGTGATAACTAATTTGGTGTCACATGTGGGTTGTTTTTTTTTTTTTCTCTTTTCTCTTTTCTCTTTTCTCTTT
>JBCJKH010036315.1:0-13476 GCA_039877255.1 Loriculus beryllinus
GCCTTCTATTCCAAATTGTTAATCTGCAACTAGAATTAACCACCTGGTAGGAAACAATAATTGGAATTTCATGGCAGTGAGTAACTGTGGGAGAAATTACTCATCAACTTTCCATGAAGGCATGTAGCAGTACAAAGCCAGCTTTTGAAGTTGTTTCCCTTCTTGGGACCCTTGATCAAAAACCAGTATATTGGTAGACACACTGGATTCAATTACTTCAGAAATAACTGACATACATCTCCACTGGTGGTAAAACTAGTTTAAGAAGCTTTTCCGTTCCCACCCAAAGCTTGTTCCCTGTAACTACTTTGCTGTGCTGATGCAACCTCTTGTCAGATAACCTTGCAAAACCAGACCAGTGAAAAAAATCTCAGTATTTAGTGGTGATCAGAAGTGGGAATGAGTACCTGGAGTGGGAGGAGCAGGCACCTTTTGAACTAGCTTTGTTCCAGAGAAAAAGGAGTAAACACGTAAGACTGCAATGTGAGCATCAATAGTTGAGTATGCCAGAGACTCTGGAGAACAGAAACAAAACGGGAATTCACACTTCCAGCAAAGTGAAATGGCAGCCCACAGCTGTATCCCAGGGAAACGGGCTCTGCTCAAGCCCTTCTAACAGGAATTCCCTACACAAGGGGAAAAAAAATTCCAAAAGCTGTATCCCTCAGCAATTCCAAAGGAACCTGTAGCAGGAACAGCAGTTAAACCCAAACTTGTGATTGTAAAACTACAGCATAGCTCTTACCCCTTCTGTATCAGTGCCTGCACTTCATGAATTTTTAAGTGTCCGAGGCACACACTCAAGTTAATTCTCTGTGTCTGCCCTGGAGCACTCACAGGTGAACAACAGAGTAGCCATGCTCTTAGCTCATCCTAGATTTCTAGCTCAGACCAGGGAGTAGATGTTCAGACGCCCATTTTGCCCGAGGAATGTAACCAAGTAAGCATTCTGAGAACACACCAAGCTCCTCAGGTTCATGAATCCTGCTTCAGGGCACTGAGAAACAGAGGCATCACCTACAAGTCTCAGAAAACAAACATTGGGGCACGAGGAAACATACAGAGACAGGGTGAAACGTGAGGTCAAGACACAGATTTTCTCACAAGGGAAAGAAACGAAGCTCAAACACAGTACAGCACAAAGGCTGCACAAGCAGAGCCACTAGAAGGAAATCCTGTTATAACAGGAAACTGTGACAGTTCAGGGACAGATGGGTTAATGAGGTGTCGCACAAAGGAGAATACTTGGAGTCAGAAGGACAGGACAGCAGAGGAGGATGCTGGTGACAGCCAAGGTGAAGGAAATTTCCAGGGACACATGTAGCACCAGGGAGGACTCTAGTGCCAAGTCTGACCCTGTGTCTACTAAGCCTTATATTGAGGTTTTGTGGAACTTGGTTCAATTAGGTTTATACCAGGCACAATTCAGTTTCTGTGACACCATTAAGAGTGATGCTCTTTGTCCATAATATCTTCTGTCATTTTGCAAGTAACAGCAGCACAGATCATCACCTGCTTCTTGCAGCAGTTTGTGGAGCACCTACCATTTTCGCTTAGATTCCATAAAACTCCCTCAACAGATCCATCCATACAGCAGAGCATGCTGCTGGGAATCCTGTACCACAGTGTGTTTGAAGTAGCGCCTCTGAGATTCAGAGTCACCATGGGAAGCACACGTATACACAACCAGAAGAGAACACAGGCTAAAAATGGAGCAGTAGGCACTGCTGCCACAACTTGCAGCAGCATCAACCACCATGTTTACTTAATATTGACAGCCCATCTTTGCAGTTACTTCATTCCAGGATCATCCCCCCAAAATAACTTATGCAAGAGAGTGATCAGCAGTCATGAATGTTTTAATTTACTTACTTTTTCTTCACTGAAATGGTAAGAATCCGCAATCCTGCCATCAGTCCTGGAGCTGAAATCTTGCTTCTTGCTCTGGTACCTACCTTCTCTCCAGGGCACAGGACATGGCAAGAGTTTTATATGGTGTTTGAGTTGACGTCTTCTTGTAATATGACAGAGGTGTGTGCTTGGGAGTACTTTCTTCTCCTTCCCTACTAAGGGTATGACTTCTGTCTAGGTACCAATGTTCAACAATAACTGCTTAAAAATGAGCTGTCAGGCACACAAATGTGGGCTCTTACCTCCACTATCAGGCTGGTTGCTTGCAGATATGGTACCTTGACTACACGTGTTACTTAACAGTCTGTGGCTGTCACTGCCTTGGTCCTGAGCAGCTGTCCTCCCACGGAGCCAACACTGAACGCCTGAGAACGGTGGGAAAAGGAGTGGTGAAAGAATGGAGGGGTCTCCTTTTTCCCAGCTCATGGTTGTGCTGTTTGACATGAGCTCTCTCTCAGTGGGCTGTTTATTAACAAACTTCACTTCCCCCTCCTTCCCTACCAGCTTGCCAGGACACTGGGAAATACATGACAGTGAGCACAGAATTTGGTGATACACGCTGCACTTTTCTTCTGCTCTGACACAAGACAGCCTCTTTCCACTAGAGAAAAGGAACAGCTATTCTGGGGACAGCAGAAGTCAGTAATTAAAGACCTAGGTAGGCCCTTGGCTGTCATGAGGTGTGCCACATTCCTGATAAACTCTACACTGCAACTGAACACAACTTTTCAGAGGACATATTGTGGCTATGCACATGCAGCCCTTGCTACCATAAGGGAAGCAAACTTGTCCCAGCCATGTGCTACATTTAAGTACCTAACTTTGTTAACTAATTAAAGGTCATAATGCTGCAAGGTTATATGAGATAAACTTCCAGTTAGTTCATAAGATGGTCCAGTCCCACAGCTGGGTTCTGGCAACATCTTTCAGGAAAGAACGTGACATTTCTTTTAAATACAGAAATACAGTGCTCCTGTCTCTTCACCTTGTAAACCCTGCTTTCTATCAGCTTGTCTTTCTTGCATTGATTTTCCTTCCCTCACGCTCTGTGACTACATGCTCTCCTCTTCCCCAGACTTACTCTCTTGCAGTGCCTTTTTCACCTGCGCTCAGTCTGGACAAGAACACGCTGGAAACGTACAACCTTGTGCTGCTGTTCTGCAGCATACTAGCATGAAGAACTGCTGTGCTCTCCTTGTTTTACAACACATGCTGTCCAGGAAGCAGATCCTACAGCCTGTTCTGCTCAGCCATGGGTTATCTGTGCAAAAGAGGGAGGAGAAGAGAGGAAAGGCTTCTCATCTGTTACATGTAGGATTCCTTTGACGTGAGGCGTAGGCAGACCTCAGGGTCTATCCAAATAATAAAACAGTTAATTTTTTTGACTAATGGTCTTTTCTAAGGTGAGTTATATTTGAAGTATGACTATACAAATTTAAGAAGAAAACAAGCCCTGACAAGAACAAAGTGATTATGTTTTCTGCGAGCACAAGGTCTGAGGAGATGACACACTACAAAAGATTAATAGCACACCAAAGAGACAGTAATATTAATCTTCAACACAATGAACTCTGGATTTAATATACAACTCCAGGAGATAGATGTTGATTTTCTTAATTGTGTCTTGAGAGGCCATTTTTAGAAAATGGAATCAGTCTGATTCCTCTAGGTATGTGCACAGCATATATTCAAGACTTAGCAATGGTTCAGCCTCTGAAATAATCTGTGTTCCTTACGCACATTACAAAAGTGAATGCACGGAAAGCACTGAGTTCCTTTCTGATCACAACAAACAGGATCTTTCTCTGCAGTCCTAAATAGAAAAAATAACTACAAAAAGCCACAAGGAGGCAGCATATTAAAGCGTTTGTGCTATGAAATGACATCCACAAGGATAAAACAAACAAAAAACCCCCCCAAACCCCAGCTCTCTCCCAAATCTTCAATCGTATTTAGGAAATGTGTTCTTCTGAGCCCCTTCCTTGTACACGCTTATACACTCTTCTCTCTTCTTTACATACCTGAAATTGGTAGCAATTCTACTGCTAACAGCTTACTGCAGGCACACAGTTAAAATGGAAATCAAACTCATTTCTGGAATAGCATTTAGTGGAAAAAACGTGTAAACAAAGAAGGTAGAAGTGATACAACAAAACGTAAAACCTCCTGACAGACTAAACTGCTTTTGCTCCAGAACATTCCAAACCTCCGAGCCCTCTCCTGTTTTTCTTTTTCTTTATAAATACACAGCAAAATGCCACCCAAAAGGAAGCACTGGAATTTTCACCAACCCAGGAATAGACCCTGTCTCCTTCAAAAGGCAGAACTCCTGGATCACAACCACCGCTGCTAGAGGTCTGGCTTGCAACTATGCTGCCCTGGGCACAGAACCAGATCATTGATCCAGCTTTGCATTTCATGACCCATGAAAGCTGAAGTTGTCTCCTCTTCTCCACTCCTGCAGTTCTTTTCTGCTGGTGTAAACGACTGTTCCCAGATGTGGCTCAGCACATGATAAGAGAGCTTAAAATCACTACAGACAGATATGAGAGCTTTTAAACTCATGTATATTACTTAAAATGCTTATTATTTGTGGAATATAATGTATTTATGGTCAGCAAGGCTAAACACAGACTAACTGCTCTTAACAGCATCTTGTGCTACAGGCTGAGCACATCAAACACAGTAACGCAGCCACAGCAACGTGCAAACTACCTAAAACATTTCTAAATATGGAGCTATAGATACAAGGCATGTGCAAAATCTGTCAACAAAGTACAGCATGAGCAGCATACAATCGGGTCCTCACAACAGGCAGCTAAGAACTAACCCGAAGACAAACCACGACTGCAAAAGCAAAGACTCCTATTTATAAACTGCAAGCTCAGTTCCTAAGAAACAGCATCTGTCTCTGAATTCTAAATTCCAAAAGACCCAACACATTTTGCAATGCAAAAATCAGAGTTCATGGGCAAATTAAAACACAAGCACAATGTCAGCAGAAATCACAAATTTATTAATCCTTAAATATATCAATCATTTACCATTATGGCAAGAAATATGTACACTGTGTCCCATGGTAAACTGCAGTGTTCCAAAATGACAGAAGTGTGTAACTTGGTTGTGGTGGAGAGAACGAATCACAATTTCCTCACGTCTTGATGTGGAAGACAAACTTGGTTTATAATATTATGTCAACACCACATGCTATGTTAGAAGTATAAAAAAAAACCACCCTACACCTAATTTGTTAATCTTAAATACAGTTATGCCACTTATAGCTGCTTCACAAAAAAAAAAACAACAAAATTTAATCAGAAAAAATGAGGCCATTACTTTTATCACAGATCCCACTGGCTGGTTAATATGGCTCAACACATTTATTGTAGATGCTTATTTTAAATATATATTGTTTAAAATCATGAAGTAATTATCAGAGAAGCTTAAATCCGCCTACCGTACATCCACTAGTAACAACATCGAAATGTTTAAGAACTGCTTTTGATCAGTAATCAACACAAAAAGGTGAAATGGTACAAAATAGGAAACTTTTCCATTTTTCCATTTGAAAAACTGAAACGGAATAAACCTAACCGCTTGCAGGGGTGTGTTTTCACAGCAATGTAAGGGAAGCAAAAGTAGTCCCTGTTACAAAGTTTGCATCCGGAACCGCGAGCACTCCCTGTGCAGCGTATGAGTGTCCAGCAACCAAGCCAAAGTGGTGATGCTGCAAAAATTGTTGTCCTTGTATGCTGTGTGAGGACATCAAGAAACCAAGATCAGATTGAGGGGGGAGAAACCGATCAGTGTGAGTCTTACTAGAAAAGTGGTGTATCTACAACACATTTCCAGAGAAGCAAGAGCAGCAGTGTAAACTATGTAAAGTCTTCATACTAAGCTTTTAAGGCCTAATATTTCTGGAGTGTATTAACCACACAACTGGTCTACAGCTTAACCAAAATGTTGTATGCTTTAAAGCCTTAAAAAATTTATAGTACACCCTAGAAGTGATAAAAATCTCTTTCTCTATTTTACCATTTGAATCCTCAGAAAATGCCCCTCAATCATCACTTTGTTCCTTATAATTTTTAATTTGGCTTAGTCATCCAACAGAAATCTTCAATTAGCATAGTAAGGAAGAAAAGGTAGAGACTCAAAAGAAAAAAAAGAAGCTGCTGGCTCACCAGAACATCAGCAGTTAATTCCGTTGTGATCAATCCAGTTTACACAGACTAATAAACTAAGAAGGCTTCAGCTGGTACAAAGCCAAGGTATTATCACTTCCACATTTATCAGTAATTTTGTCCATCTACATGCTGTAATTAAAATCTGCTTTACAGTAACGGAGCTGCCAGCTGAAATCCTAACCAATCCTATCAGAACCAAAGCAAAATCTCGGGACTTGGGGGAGAAGGATTCAAAAACCAGTTCTTAAAAAAAGAGGGTAAAATGTACTTTTTCCTTTTTTTTTTTTTTTTTTTCTTTTTTCTTTTTTAATAAACAGGATTATTTTTAAAGTTCTCTGTCAAAACTTGGCATAAATGGAGAAGTGACACATATATTCTGTATCTACTGCTGTCTATCAAACATTTTTTTGTCTTTTAAGCCTTGTTACTCTATTTGCATGGAACATCACCTTCATTGAAATTTCAACAGTGTACAGATGGTACATACAGCAACATGGTGCATCACAATGTGTTACATGAAGAACCTTCACAACTTCATGCACTCAGAAACATGCATGAAGAGAACGGGATGGCCAAGATGGTAATCAACCAGGTGCGTTTGGTACAGAAAATGCAAGAGCGGTATCGCTGATATTTTTAGCTAGGAGGAAGGAGAAAAAAACAAAACAGATTGCCATTACTTTAACATTGCCACCAGTTAATAGCACATGCTCAAGTGCTAGCCAATACTATGGAAAAAATTCTTCTCAAGGTCATCTAACGCAATAGTGTGAAGGAAACCAAGGGGGACAAAACCCTTAAAACACTCAGCAAACCATTATTTTTCAAACAACTTCACAGGCATTTTTCATCTTTACAACATGCCAGAGTCTGTTAAGATAAAAAAGGGAACTGAGCCAGGAAGCTGAAGTGCCTTAACCGATTTCTTAGAGGAAGAGCAGCGCTCGGATGTGAACCTCCGAGTTGAATTCACTTCCTCAGCATATACATTACAGACACTGCCACAGACCCAGATTCTCATACAAAAATTGAATTAAGTAATGAGGAAGAATCAGATGAAATTTACATGCGAGGCATGCAGGAGCCATAAACAAAGAGAAAAGGAAAAGAACAGGTAAGCAAAGTAGTTAACTAACTCCGCTTATAGTAACATTTGTATTACCGTAGCATCTAGGGGACGAAGTCACGATTGAGATCCCGCTGTGCTAGGCACTGTACAAACACAGAACAAACTTTATTTAAGTCTTCCTGCTATTTGGTATTTAACTTACAAAAGTGCAAGAAGGTATAAGTGAGGGAATATAAACCTGGGAGCCTCAGGCCTGAATTTAGGTTTGGGAGTCAGTTTTAGGTCCAATAGCCCTTTGACCGCCCATACCAACTTGAGAAGATGGTGATTAAAGAAAGAATATGTAAAATAACTAAAAGAAAAATGGCAATGCTTGGGCTGAAAGGGGAGCTACCAGCCTAGAGAAGACTTACTAATCTTTGCCAGTGAACTAAGCACAAGCAGTAGGACTGATCTCAGGTAGTATACTTACACTTAGGTGGGAGACACTATAAACACAAAGGAAAATGAGAGTATTGTGCAAGAAGAATGAAATAACCTTGAAGGCTGGGTAGTCCAGAAATGCTACATATAAGAAGTACAAAACTGCACACTCAGCAGAAATTTCTATAGACTTTTTGGTTAGAAATGATAGTTGAGGATAAATACATGGCTGTCAGATGATCCACTGATATGATGTAGATGACAAGAGTTTAAAACCAGTGCCAGAACATAACAGTTGTGGCATCATTCTCAAAAGGGAAAAGAAAGACCTTGTGAAGTTAAATAAAGCCCTAACCACAACTGTACATGGCATTTCAGAAGAAACCAGTCTAATGAAAAGATAAATCTCAAATCCAAAGAAGGCAATGAGCTATTAAGGTAGCCAGGAAAATGGAGATCCTAACGAAAAAAAAGCTACCCAAGACAGTATTGGTTATTTACTCTACAAAAATAGAAGGTGGGAAGTGATCTCATCAGCCTTCATATAAGACAGGTAATGGGTGCATACCTATCCCCAGTATAAAAGAACAATGAAATAAGAATAATAGAGGATACACTGAATATGATGCAAATTTAGACTGGCAAGTTAAAGTTTCTAACCATCACACAAATGACATTTTAGAACAGTGATAGGAGAAAGCCAGCAAACCCCTCTGAATTCGAAAGGAGAGGTAGGTAAGGGATTTAAGTGATATTAATACCAATGCTATGTAGAGGCTACATATTTAGGGCTACATTGCAATCTCAGAGCATCTTTCTGTAAGCCTTAACCAAACTCTAAGGCTTTGAGCTGCTTCTCTTCCTCTGTGGCTTTTTCAGTTTGGATACCCTTGTGCAGTCCTCAGATCTCCTCTGTCTGAGCCCCACAGGCTCAAAATATCCACTGACATAGACATAACCCTACAGTCTCAACAAAATTATTTCTCAGCTTCTCCTCCTTCCATCTTTAGCAGAAATCCTTATCTTTATTAGACAGCATGAGCAGCCATAAAGAACTGACATTACACAAGTCTTAAATACTGGCACTGCTTCTGAGGGGCAAATCTCACATCTGTACATACAACGGCGTTCCCTGGAGATGTGCAGTCTAAGGGCCAAGAGCTGCTTGCTCTGTGGCAGTTAACAGCTTGGCCTTTATATTCCAGAGAAACTACCTCTGGTGAGCTTTTGTAGGACCGTATGTGTCATGCCACACAGCAGCTCATCACACATACGCATGTTACAAGAACTAAGCGTCAAGGCTCCTGTTACAACACTGTCCCTTCAAAAACAAGAAGCTGCAGAAGCTGTTCAGTATGTATCTGTAAGTATTCCTCAAAGAAGTCTTATAGGAATTATTGGCTAAATTCCATAATCTTCCATGAAAATAGAAAAAAGATGGCTGTTTTCTTGCCTTCTGGTTTTGGCATGTAAGAATGAGTGTCGAAAATTACCTTTACTCTTTTGGATTTTTTGCCATAAATATGATTTTTAAAAAAATTAAAGTGACACCACCAGCCCACCTTCTCAAAAAACAGAGGGGATGAAAAACAACAAAGGAAGAGATGGAATAATTCTCTAGTCCAATTCTTATCATTCTGCTAGAGACGCTTACTGTCCAGGGTGCACTGGGGCAGATGAACCTGTTTCACTTCTGCTTTCTGGCTGCACGCATACTCAGGTCAGGTTCCCTAACAAAATGCTCTTTTATGGAAAGATCAAAAGGCTACATGACACTGCATTTCACGAGAAGGTAACTACTGTTTCAGTATTATCGGCGTGAACCCTGGCAGTGCAGCTGGCATGTGAAAAACAATGGATGACAAGGTTTTGGCTCCCACTGGTTTCACGTTATGAAATAAAATACAATAGTTATCAGTAAGTAGTCAAATAACTCTTAAAAAAAACCCAAACGAAACATTCAAAACCTGAAACTTAAACAGAAAAAACCCACCCCCAAAAATAAAAACAACCCCAAACCCCACAAACACCAAAATCATCCTCACTGAATTTGCAACACTTCATTCTATTCTATCATGTTCCTTCTTTATTTCATCTGGTAGAAGAATACTGTTGCAAGAAGTAAAATACGGAGCATGATGAAGTTGGAAGGATGAAATCTAAGCTCTCAACATCCACACCAGGAAATTCAGCCACTATCCACATTAAGATAGCTCGCACGAACGTGATTATATCCTATCAGGGGAGCTTGCACCTGAGCAAACCAAGGCCTATGCCAGTGCCATCTAATCTAGAAACAGCCTAACCTAAACCAGAAGTCAGGGGGGTTGGGCTCTGAGGATACAGCAGCATTAGCAAAGACTGCACACAAAAGAATAGCAAAGGACATGAAAAGAACCTCTTGAAGAAGCCCCTTTATTTTGTTACTGGAACTATGAGTGTGTTGTAATTTAGACTGCTCTAAATCTGGCTCAATGGATTCACGTTTGCATGCATTGAGTCATGGCATGACTTTGAGAGTATGAGAGGGCATGCAGAGATGCCTGAAAGAATAACAGAGAAAGATCTGAGGTGTACCCACACAGATGTCATAACCGTCAGACAGTTACTGACAGCTTAACTTCAGCAGTTAAGCAAAGAGAGCATGGAAAAAAGGGGTTAAAATGTGACAGGTACCCGATATGATTTAATTTACAAAGTAAATACATACACTGGCTCAAAATCTGTGAACATAATTAGGCCTGAGTAAGTAGAAGTGGCTGGAAATCACAAGTATTACTCAGAGCAGTGTTACTTTTTCAGAACAGTGATACTTCTTTCCTTGAAACTTTCTGGTTCGCTCTAACAGCTCCAGGTATTCTCTTGCTTTTTATCTTCACAGGTTTTTAAATTCTGTGTGACTTGTCTCAAGCCTTATCTATATTCTAACATTTTTCTGCTCTTCAAGCTGTCAGTTCAGGGACTGAGTTGGATCAGTGGGCATCAGAGTTGAAAGCAACAGCAAGAAAAGCATTATCTTAAAAATATTTGCACCAGTACTATATGCACATTACTGAATATAATACACGCTGCACAAATGACCACAAGGAATTACACTATCAAGAGGACAAAGTTTTTAAGGCCAAAAGCAGCTATTTGACTATCTGGTCTGACCTACATAGTTTTAAGCTTTTGGTCTGAATTCTTGCTTACTTGATAGGTACTGTTGGTGACCCTGAACGATGAAAATGAACATTCTGCCACTTTCCATCACGACGGTGCCAGACACGTGTTTCCTCTGACTGCATAGTCTTTGGCATCCCACTTCCGTCCATGTACTGTGTGAGCCGGATATATGCAATGCAAGCAGCATCATCACCCACCAGGTGCACATGAGGATTGAGGATAATGGTGTGGATTGGTTTGGTACTTTTTGATAAAGCTAGGAAGCAAACACACACACACAGAGCATAAATTACATTTTCTCTGTGTACGCTAAAATAACTCATCTCATCCCACTTTACACAACAAGAATCTTGAGATTAGAAGCTACAAAGTAGAATTTTTGTTTACTGATAATCATGACTGACAACTAGCCTAAGGACATCGTACAATTCAGCGCAGTTGCAGCATATTTTCCCCTTTCCTATAAGGAAATCAAGCAAAAGTTTGCTAGCACATATTATTTAATCCATGTACAAACATGGAATAAAAAAAGTGGGAGCCACCATCTTGAGTTTCCTGATTGAGTCTTCCCAATACTTCACTTTGCTGCTCTGGCTAATGTCTGACATTTGTACTTAGTATTTTCAGTTAAAATAATTCAGCTTTTAACTCAGCCTTGTGACATATCTTACTGAGTGCTGATATCTATGAAAAATAAAAAGCAGAGGCAATGAAAGGAAACAATATAATGAAAAAATATGGAAAATACTGTTTTGGAGGTGGAAAAGAATTTAGGAATACAGTAACACCATCTTACGCTCAGACAATTCTCAGAAATTACTGGATAAACTTCATTTATCTCCTTTTGAGTCAAGTCTGCTCTAAAATGATTACCTACATTACATAGTCTTCCAAAATTTTATTAAACCCACTGTACGGACAATTCTTCTTTCTAACAGCTGACATGACTGTAAAGTATGTATTATATATATTGTTTTTTTCATATATATATATATACATATACATACAGACACACAACCAATACCAGAAAGAGAGCTGATCAGCAGTGTAGACGATGTCCTCCCAACAAATCACACTCACTAGAAGTGCTGACTGTCAGCTGCAATCATTGTAATCACACTATTAGGGACATTTCTTGTAAGTATATTCACAGCATGATTTTGTCTTTTCCCCAGTGGAAAAAAACAATGTATGAGAATTACTTATTGATGGTTTGTTTGTATTTTCTTTTATACACCTTGGCTCTCTCTTTCCAAATACCTCAAACTCTCCTTCACTATCCAAAGTGCTTTGCATGAATGAGCAACACAGGAAGAGGCACGAAAACACACAAAGGAGAACTCTGAAAAAAAATAAAATACTCTCTTCCCCTGCCCAAATCAATTAACACCCAACAAACACAATCCCATGGAACAGACTAAGATTCATGGAGATGAAAAAGCAATGCTTACCGTTTTCAAAGTAAAAACGGTGAAAGTCCATCCCTTCTACCAGATTACCCAATGCTTCAGGTTCAAAAGATGTAAGGCCTGGATCGCAGATTTTTCTGTGGAAAAGAGGAAATTCTGTCATCAACGCATGCAGTTCTGTAAACACATCTTTGAGAGAGATTCCTTTTGAAACGTTTCCTTTATTCCCACTGGACATGTTACTTACCTGTGCCATCATACTGGAAAAGAACAGAACTTACATGGAGAGAAGTAATGGAGTTCTGTTTCACCTAAAGTAGTAAATTTGGCAGCTTACTTAGGTGAACTAGGTGTCACAGAAATCATCTTTTGACCAAAAAAAAAAAAAAAAAACAAACCAAAAAAAAAAAACCAAACCAAACCAAAAAACTGTCAAAGAAGGCCCCACAAGTCTATGGTATCACAAGCAGGAATGTAACTTTGAAAACTGTTTCTGCCCAATCCAAAGGATATTTTTTTACGTCTCACATCATAATTTAAACAAGATTTATTTATTTAGTTTTTAACTGAAAAAATTTAGATAAGAAATTGGATTAAGTTTTTACTGTGAGGGTGGTGAGGCTCTGGAACAGGTTCCCCAGTGAAGTGGTAAACTCTCCATCCCTGGCAGTGTTCAAGGCCAGGCTAGACAGAGCCTTGGGTGACATGGTCTAGTGTGACGCATCCCTGCCCATGGCAGGGGGGCTGGAATGAAATGATCTTTAGGTCCTTTCTAGTCCAAACCATTCTGTGATTCTAAGTTTCCTCTTGACATCTGTACAACTGAGGATTCAGTGTGATCACACCAAACTAACGTTTAGTACTGGCAAGTCTTTAAAATAGGATATGTCCTAGGCTCAGCTGTAACAGTTCTTTTTCTTCTTCTTAGTAGCCGATGCTGTGCTGTGTTTTCGACTTTACCAGTGCTGGTAACACATCAATGTTGCTAGATAATGCTTACCCCAATCAAGGACTTTTCAGTCTCTCATGCTGTCTCTGCAAATGAGGAGGGGTACAAGAAGCAGCGAGCAAGCAGAGACAGGATACCTGATCCACACTACCCAAAGGGGTATTCCATGCCACAGCACATCATGTCCACTATATCAAGTGGAGAGAGTCACCCAGAAGGCCCTGATCACTGCTTGGATAGGGCTGGGTATCCGCTGGCAGATGGTGAGCAATTGTATTGTGCATCACTTGTGTATACTGTTTTCTTTTCCTTTTCCCCTTTTAGTTTTATATTTTCTCCCCTTGTTATTTCCCATATCATTAT
>JBCJKH010036317.1:1675-12305 GCA_039877255.1 Loriculus beryllinus
CTTTCTCTGTGGGAACAGAGTTCAAACGTTCGTGCTTAGCACTGCTGCTCAGCCTCAAACATCTGATCTATTCTTACTGGGGAGATGAGGGGGCCATATTTTACCGAAGGACATTGAATTTAGGTCTCCCAGTCCAATCAAGCATTTGAACAACTGTCTACATTGCTGAGACCACCCATTTTTATCTAATAAACAGTTAACTTTACACAGAGTTGAAATTAAAAATATCATTTGAGCTCACTGTCTTTATCTATATAACCACCACATTCTGAAAGAGGTGCATAGGAGGACCTCTGATCCCCATTCCCAGTCAGGTTCATGGGCGAGACACTAGCTTTGATTTTGCCATTAGCCCAAAGGGAACACTCAGTGTACTGTATATAAAGAAGTAATGTGGTCATATTAGAAAAGGAATGAAGCTATTGCCATAGAACAATTTTGTTTGTAGAAACCTCCTGATCCCCGATAAATAATTTCCTGAAAAAAGAATCAGAAAAGGGATTTTTCCTCTGGGAAAAGAAATGGGTAACTTCTACCATATATGTGCTGTAGACAGAGTTATTATATAGAACTGTTCATATTTTAGAAAGAAACACTACATTTAGTTTGTATTCCAGTACAAGAAAAAATTCTATGACATATATGGACCACAGCACATTGTAATTCCCTGAGCCTGAAGATGAACTTCAGCTAAAATATGGTCTCTTTGAATCTGTGGTAGCTGAGATCCATTTCCAAAATGGATTAAGAAATCACTATATAGAAAAGGAATGGAGAATGACTATTGCCATGACTGTTCTTCAGGAATGCTATTCAGAAAATAGGTTTATATATTTCAGCTACACATACAGTAAATGCCCAATTTCTTGTTTGCTTCTCTTTATGCCATTGATATTTTTACTCCCTGGTACTCAAACGTGTCTGAAATGATGATTTCTCAAGCTCAAGAAGAAATATAAAATCCAGTTGCCTTATTTGTTGGCAATAGCTGTATTCATTACTGTCTATCCAGACATTTCAATAGTCTACCGTATAATGTTTTGTTAGGATAAAAGCTGTGAGAGATGTGAGAGATGACCTGTTATGGAAATGTCAATCATTACAAAAATAACCATTTTTTTAAGGAACTTAATTCATTTACATGTATTGATCCACAAAAATGAATGTTAGAAACTATTATATTGTTATGACAGAGATAATAAGGCATATTCCTCTTAACAGAGTCCAAATCTTTCTTAACAAGCCGTCTTTGCTATCCTTCTCTTTCAGTTTCACACTCAGACTTAAGCAGATGGTCTACTAGGCTCAGCTGTTTCCTACCCTGTTCTTTAGGAGTGTAAACAGAAAATGCGCTCTGCTAGAAGTGATGTTTACAAATGCTTTTTATACAAGAATAGACAGCATAAGCTTACCATGATGCTAATAAAAATATAAATGCAGAAATATTAGATGTGTTTGTACTGGAACAAAAAATAAAACACTAGTATGGTAGGCTGAGGATCTGAGCAACTGGAAAACAAAACAAGACAAAAAAAAAAAAACAATTCCACACAAAAAAAAACTCACAGGAAATGTAATATTTGTTAAAAAGTAGTAATAATATCTCCACATGTAGTTTTCCTGCAGTTTCTTAACCTGCAAACGTGAAAACCCAATTATAGAAAAGTAATTAGAGCAACTCTTATTTCTTCAAAGCTTTCTTACCAGACATTTGATGGGTGTAACGGGCCTTTTTATAGTTCTTTATAAATAATCACCTGCATTTACACATCTGGTGTTTGTATTAAGTTACCTGTACCTGATTAGCTCAGGGACATGTAGGAATCTGAGACTGTAACTTAGAATGCCGATACATCCATACATCTTCCAGAGATAAGGAATTTTCTAGAAACCAACTGAAGTAGGATGCAAAATGGCTGAGGGGTCACCAATCCATCAGCATACCTCCTTGTAGAACAATGAAATAAGAAGTCTATAACAATAAAAAAATAAATTATAAAGTATACACTGCACTATCGTTTATGAGCTACCTTAGGTAGTTTATAAACTACCTTAGGTATGTTCACTGTCATGTAACACAGAAAGAGTTACAGTATGAGTTTGATGGTCCTTAAAGAATGCAAGATAGAACACTTGGCACAACAATGGCTTCACACAAAGCTAAGATAAATATATTTAGTCCGGTGAAGTGTTTGATATCTTTCTATTCTGTAGGCAAATATATAGCAGAATCATGGAATAGACATCATCTGTTTTGGAAAGGGATGGTAAAGAAGGTACTGAAAACCCAGGAAAAGCTGATTCTTGAGCATCTAAAGCAGGTTGAGGTAGTTTTTTTTAGTGCTCACAGAGCATAGCCTACTATCCCAAAGACTTCATGAAAAAGTCCAGAAAAAAAAGTATGTTCCTAATCTGCTCTCTGTCAAAAGTCTCTTTTTTTTTTCCTTCAGCATCAGTTAATGTCACATATAAGCTCTTGTGAGTACAGGAATTCCCCTGACATGTTATGTCTGTACTACATTTTTAAAAGCTATTTGAAATGACTGTTCAGTTTGGGTAAGTTTCTGATTCCATACTCCCTCATAAGAAAGATATTATATATAAAAATAACCTCTGTCATGAAAAAATGACAAGGAATTTAACCCCCAGTTAGACAGTGATAAGTTTTTTCCCTTGAATTGTGATGAGCCATGAAAACAGTTTTGAACACAGATCCATTCGTTATTTCTGGGTTAGACAGCAGCAAAACAGCAAGAAAGGTATTTTATTCTGAGAAAAAGAGTATATCAAATGGTTAGAGATAGTACAACCAATCAATTTGCCATGCTCATTTTGGAAATTATTATTGCTGAGCCACTGAGACTTGATCTGTGGGTTTCAGACCTTCTATTTTCCAATTTTGCTAATTTTTAAGTTGAAAATACATTTGGCAGGAACATTTTTTTACCAAAGCCCGCAAACAGCAGTTTCACAAAGAAACTTCTGAACAAATATATTCCTTTTACACTGTGAAGTACAGTACAATTATAGAAACTTACACTCATCTGGTTTTACTTTAGATTTAGCCTTGGATGTAAAAGATGGCTTTCCCTGTTGGATATTGGCTGACTTTTTCAGCATCATCTTTAAAGCAAATTATGTTCATCTCAGATGCCTCCTGTTTCTGGAAAAGGAAGGGGTAGGGGAAGTTGTAGGCAGTAAGCATCCCTTTGGTTTGAGCTCTTAGCCTTGACAGTACAGCCATGTGAACTGGATAAGAACTTAGATGTTGACAGATATAGCAACATTATTTAGGATAATCTGTTAAGTACTTGCTGAAAAATCTCTTATTGAGACTAAAATATAATGAAGTGGAAAAAAGGAGGCAAGCTAATGAAGAGAAGTCTTGTGGTTAAGAAAGGCTATCTGCCACTTTCCTTTTCATTTCCGAACAATACCCAATAAAGAACTTCAATAAATATAGATGTTTGATCACCGTCTTATTAGCTGGGCTGCACTCATAAAACTGGTAGACTTTGCTGTGCTTGTCTATTTTAGGTAATTTCATATGTCATTTTCATGCTTTAGTTTAACAAGATTTAGTAAAAAAACCTTCAAATTGTGGCAAGCAGATCCACTAATAATATATAATTTTCTAGTGTTGCGTTATAACATTCTTTTATTACAAAGAGCATACTCAGACTGTGATAAAATGTGTAAATGTGGTTTCCTGTTTGTATGTTTCCTGTTTCCGTAAAGACAGCAACTTCTAAAATAATTATTTTGCAAGTAAATCACACATTTTGAACACAGGTAACAGATATTAAAAGACACTGCAGACTGCTTCTGTGATCCCAGAAAAAAACAAACAAACAAACAAAATATATACATATATATATACATACACATGTATTTGTTTATCCTGCTCTGTGTCTCAAAATTCTCTTCCATACATACCATTTAAGCATCCTGACACAAAGGTGCCACCAGACTGAAATGGTGTAAGAATATACAGCATTAGAGAGGTAATTTAAACAGCCAGGCTGCTCACATTTCTTTCATCTCCAAATGAAAATCCAGAGCTGGTGAAAGCTTGAGACATCAAAACCAATGTGCATTCAAAAATGCCTCTTCTTTTCCAGTTTGATTTCCAGTATAAAGTCCTTGTTTGTCACAGGCTGCATAATTTTAGTTGTCTATGCTGATGAGGAAGTATAGGTCACAAAGTTTAATGACTTGGCACCTGCAGTTTGACAGATTGATATCAAAATACCAGCTGCTACAGGATTTGGACACCATTCATTTGCAGAGATGTTTCTCAGGGCTGCTTTCTGTGGTATCTTTTCTTTTAGTATGAGTCCAACATTAAAAAAAAAAAAAGCATATCTCACATGCTTTCGTGATAAAATCAGCTTTACAGAATAGATTTGGCTTTGTGGACAAATAGAAAGGCACAAAACCTAATTTATTAATTCAAGCATGATACTGGTGTGATGCACTGAGTGAGTATAACTTAACATCTTGTTTCATACTTGATTTCTTTTGGTTCTCTTATATATCCCACCTGGGCACATTTTTTTGAAGATTATTAAAACAACTATGAGATATTTTCCTATTGACTTCAAAGCTGTAGACAGAGCAGTATAATCCAACAAAATTCAGTTGCTTACAGTGTGAAAACCCCCAATTCTATAACCTTTTCCACTCCATCCAGATTTGCAAGTTTAATTCTCAGAGTGGTTTCTTTTCTTTTTATATGCTCAGGAATGCCCATCCGATACTGAGGCATTGGAACGTATGAAATGAATACTTTTCTTTCCGTCAAGGTCATGCTATAAAATTATTTGCAGGAAACATTAGAAGTTAATTCATGCAAAGTCCTGTCCTCAGCAGTTCCATCACACTGTGACAATGCCAAACCAAACCTCAAGTTTTCCTACTTTGTTGGAAAAACATCAGTTCTCTATCAAAATATTTTAGGTCATTTTTTTGCAATTTCATTATTACAGGAAAGAGATTTTTACCAAATCAAAGCATATTTTTTCATTTTTCACTGGCAGAATCTGATGAAATAATCAAATAATCAATCAGAAAACACTCAGTGGTAATCCTTGTTTGAGTGAACTGTTACAGACCTCCTCAGAATCAGAACATCTCATTTCACCCTCTGTGTGGGGCTGAACCACATGATTCATAGTGCACAAAAGAGCAGTTTTTAAAATGTGTCTATTTCAGTTCTGTTTCCAACTAAAAAATAAAAATAAAATATTAGAATTCCCCTAGGGACTGAAGTTCAGAATAAGGAGCAGTATGAAAGTATTTTAAACTACCTCCACCGGACAGTCCACTTTGAAAGCACCAGTTTCTTGCAATGATATTAACTAAGCACCCCAATATGCAATTTCTAATCTTTCTGTTGTAACTAATTTAAACTGTCTAGCTTTATTTCCTGATATTCCACCACAGGTTTTTGACATCTATAATTTAGCACTCTACATTATAAAGTGGATATCAAAACACCAGCTGACTTTAAACCTCTGCCTTTCTAAGGATGCAAGAATTTCCACTTTTCTTTTAGCAGACTTTTCAGACCTGTCATGCCAACAGCATATCTGAGTTATTCCTGACAGCAGATCTTTATCAAGAAAACTCTGCTAAAAGAGTACTTAGAGCTGTTCCCCTTATGCTACCAGATAAAGTTAATGAACAAGGTTATGCTTCTGCTGATTACAGTGGAAATGGTGGGCAGATTCTCCAAAGCTGCTTACCTATGTCATTTTCCCCAGCTGCGAGAAGAATCTGAAGTTACCTCTATCCCTTGTGAGACCCAAGGAATGTCCTCACACATATGAGGAAGTAAGGACTTTCTAAACATAGGAAACAATAATTAGCGAAATAGAAACTTGTATGGCTTTCTGAAGGCTACTTTCGAGTGTAAATTAGAACCTCATATGACAAGTGCCTGCATATGCTTGTGTGTGAAGTCAGTGGTGAATTTTCACTCAGAAATCCAACCTCACCTCAATACTTCCCTAATCCTAAAACATTTATCCTTTCAATTCCATCCTGATATGCAACAAGAAGCTACTGCTACTTAATCTCATACTTCCCACAAGCAGTTTCAATTCCATAGTACTTAACCTGTGCTGTAAATTAATTAGAAAACTACTGACCATCAAAACCCCAGAGGGGTGAAATTATGACAGCATCAATTTTCATTTTGTGAATAGTTCTTCACTTTTTCACACCTGAAGACTGCATACTGTGAAATGTTGGCACTCTGTAGTCTGTGAAAAAATGATGCCTTTTCCATTTATATAAAATGTTCAACATGGAGCAAGAGTCTACCCGTCACCAGAGAAGGCATTCCTTCAGTTTTAGTAATCTGGCCATATGATTAGGAACCCTGAGTACTTTAGGAACTAATCCACAGAGTTGTAGAGGATTAGATTTTTAATTTGAATCAATGAATTAGTTGATGGACATAAAATGGCAAATAGCCATGTTGCATCTCATCACCTACTGATCTGTACAAGCTGGTTGCTGTGCCACAGGTTAACTTGGCTTGCTTGATTGCATTAATTTACACTCACAATTTCCACTTCAACTCTACTGTTTTGCTATAACATTACCATCTTTGGGGATGATTTGAGAGCTCTTCTAGCAAGCATCATGTTTAATGGGGATGAACTAACAAAAACAGGAGACCTGTTTGCCACAACAATGGCTTCTTTATCATCTGATCCAAAACTAAGTACAGACCGTACCTTATACGAACAAATGCAGCAGTTTTACAGACCCCTGAGTCTGAGCTCAGAAATAAGATAAAAACATAATTCTTTTCCATAAATAAATGCAGCAGGTTAAAGCAAATGGCAGTAAGGTGCTGTTCATCAAATACTGTGCAAAAAGCCACTTTTAGCCTAAATATTTACACTGCAATTAGCCTGGTTCAAGAACACGGTCTACAACTATCCTCTGCACAAAAGTAGTTTTAACTTAAGTAAGATTTTTGAAAATTTCCTCTCTTCTTCCAATCTTCTGCTAAAATAATTTAATTACAAAAAAATCTATTTGATATCAGTAGATGTATGTAAATATTTTTACTACTTATCCCACTTAACTCCCATAAACTATTTTCAGTTATTTCAATTAAAATTAAATGGAGATTTGAAAACAAATAAACATTAAACAAACCCTGCCAATGTAGCTATAGTTTAATAATTGTGTTTTTTTTTAAAGAAATTATTATTCAGGATAGTCTCTTCCAACAATGACTGCATAAGGAAATTTTTATTTGCTAATATAAAGTGAATCTGAATCTGAGGGTACAAAATATAATGTCCTTTGGCGAATTTTTAGCAGGACCTAGAAGCAAAATAGTTCAGAACTCGTATTGTTAACGAGAGCTATTCAGCCAATTCTTCATGCACGAGTCACACTTAATATGTACCCCTTATGGGTTTTTTCTGCATAATATTTTAAATTAATTTCCATAAACAACTTCCCAGCAGTTATTTAATACAGTAGATCTAATTCTGATTTCACAAAGGTTCATTGGTTCACATCAGCATAAGCCTGAAAGTGTAGTAACATTAAAAGGAGCAAAGCATCTGACTGAACACCTTAAATTAAATACTTGCCCAGACATAACTCAACTAACTTCAACAAGCTAGTCCGAATTTGCACCAGTAGAAGTGAAACCAGAACCCTATTTCTGCAAACCAATTTGTTCCTTAGCTCATCCATGGTGATATTTCCTCATCATTAAGCTTTCAGATGTGGTCTATCAACACATTGCCTGCTTGCTGTACTGGTGACCGCTGCAATGGGATTCAGTTTTGGCAGGCAGTATTTACTCTCTTCTGATCTTCCTAATTCTTCTCTTAAATTTGAGACTGGTACAAGTTACTTCAATAAAAATATACTTTTGTATGACAGGTACTGAGGAAAGTTGATTTTTGTTTGTTCCTCTTACCTCACTTGCAAGAAAACAATAATCTATTTCAATATTCATTCCGTTATTCGCTGCTTTTTGCATATGGTTCTTGATTTTCTTAGCATCTATTCTAGAAGGAACTGCCGAGTACAGCATAGTGAATACTTCTGTATAGATGGAACTTTTTGGCTTACTTGCATGCATCATAAGCCACACAGGTAGAAAAAACCCTGCCACTGATTACAAAAAATATATAGAGACAAAATGCAAGGGCCATGGCTACATGTGTCAGTATTAGCAGGAATCTATTTAACTGCATTTTACTGCAGGTTTTCTGATTTTGAGACTTAATTCGTTGGTGGTGACTGAGATGAAGAATCTACTAGACAGGCCTTCTCACTGTATAGGCACTCGCTTGCTCTGCTCCTGAAACCCAGAGACCTGAGAATGTAGAGTTTATCACACCTGGTAATGACTTCCTTGAAGAAGCATCTGTGGGCATAATACCTGTATGATTAGCACACATATCACATTTGGAAAAGTGTGTCAGTAAAAATCTTAATAATACCTGAAGCAGTTCAAGCTGTTTAGGATTTAGCACAATGTTATTGCGTTCAGATCTGCAGGCAAGCCAGTTATTGTACCCACTCAAATGCTGTTAATTTTGCACTTAGTTTCAGACAGAGCCAAATCAACAACTTGAACAATTTTGCCCTTGATTTTGCCACACAGTCTTAAAAATCTTCAGCCCACAATACCATGTGCCGTGATACTGATCCCGCTAAACTCTGTTAGTGCAAGTTGCCTATACAGTGTAGCCAGCCAGCTAGTTTGCACAGATGAGTGAGTGTGACAATATCCCACTCAGATGCTTCTAGCAGAGGTTTCTGCTCCTCCTGGTTGATACTAAAAAGACATCCACAGCTAGTTAGACTTAGGTATGGGTTCCACCCTGGCATGCTTGCTATTGGCCCAGAGACAATAAAATATACCAATTTAAGGGGCTTGAGAGGATTTTTTCGTTCTCATCATTAACAATAGAATGTAGTTTTGTTCTTATATTTTCATTAATAATTTGTACTATAGAAAGTAAGTTTATAAAGTGTTTGGATTATGTTAGTCTGGGGAAAAGCTGGAAATGAGCTCAGAGCTTATCAGCTTGTAGAGCAGCTTAAAGAGTGGTTGTATTACTGAGTGGCCCTTCGAAAAAATGTAATTATGCCTGCATGGTGCTGCAGTTGTTAATAAATCTTGCCTTACTTGAGGATCTCCATAAACCACTCTCTGNNNTCCACAGCCCTGGTAGTTTGCAACTCAGATAAGCTACCATGAGTAATGAGAGCTGCCTGCATTTTTATTCTAGGACCACCTCTATATGCAGCTTACAGATTTCTTATTCATTTTCTGATATGATTGTGCCATGTACTGATTGTCAGATTTTGCCATCTAATATCTTATTTGGAATTTCTAAGAACTAGAAAGCATGAAAAAGATATTAGAGCAAATTCTATAAGAATACAGTAGTGATGACTTTCCATAATTGTCCTAAAAAAAAAAAAATGGAGCAATGAGTAGCAGAGACAGGATAAGATCCAGCCATTGGTCTTCGTATTCCTGGGAGAAGACAAAATATTGATGATACTTGAAACTACACAGAATGCTTTGTAGAACATTAACCCTAAATAAGTTTGCATTTCATTAATTTGGACAGCAAAAGTACAGCTATTAATCCCTGGAACCACTCTTCTAAGTAAAAACAAAGGCATGCATATATATTTGTAGCAAAAATTATTCTGACTTGAAATAGTATAAAATTTTATTCCAGCTGTCTTGCACCTTACAGAAAAAAAATAAAATAAATCTAATTAAGAAAATAAACACAAAATCTCCCAAAGCCCAAACTCCATATAGCACACGCACCTTGAAGAGTAATTCATTTAAAGGGAACAGAATATATATCCCTACAAATTCATAAAGAAAACCTCATATAAGGAGAAAGTTGAAAATCTTATAAACATATAAACAACAAAGACCACAAAGCATCCAGAGATTCAGGGAATTCATGGATTTACAAAAGCTCATTCTCTTTGGAAAAAAAAATATTGTTATTTATGTGCTTAAATATCTGTAAAATATTTATATATCAAACCAAAATAACAATTTTATAATTTAAAGAGTTATAAGAAATTAATTATTTTAAGAGTGAGAACCAATTGTTATAAATTGGCAAGAAATGATACAAAAAGCAGCAAGATTCTGCTTCTGGCCTGGAAAGGGAGGAAGACAACATCTAAGCTAGATGTGCTTGAAAAAAATCCCAAACGAAAACAGGAAAAAAGAAGTGGTACACTGCAGGCTCAGCAATCCTCACCAATAGAGAATGTTTCTCAACTAAAACTCACTATATTTAGTTGAGGATCTCCTCCCTATTGAAATAAATCAAACCCACATATTTCACTTAGGTCTGCTTAACATTAATTCAAGCCACAGCCATACCTCATGCCCTCCCGTTTTCTGGACTATTAAATTATCTCATTATGGCATGCTCGGTACTCTTTGGCTGACTGGGTCACTGTATCATTGGAGACACTCACACTTACAAACACTATAACTTGGGTATCCCTTACGTATGAGTCACAGAGTATAAGATATCTGAATTTCAGCTAAATTAAAATAAAGCAATATGCACAATGCATGGACATAACACTAAGT